>JAXQGL010000049.1:600000-904876 GCA_037039815.1 Umbelopsis sp. M5902
CTGAAAACCCTCCGGGACCTCCGCAAAGGTCTGCAAATTGGAAAGTCTGGTATGTATGTGTGAGTTAATGTGCTCGTGGTGATTGATATGATGAAATTTGCAATGAGGAATTGTGTTTACCCGGTTTGAGTCTGGACAAGCTAGTAAATTGAAATGCACGTCTAACACTGCCAACTTGGTCGCTGCTCGAGATATAAAGATTGCTTGACCAATTTTGTCGAAAGGATTTGTACGGCTTCGTGCCAGTGTGAATAGTTCATGCTTAGTACCAGAGAGCCGGTTCTGAATTTCGTAGCGTATCAAACAGTAGGACAAGCGAACGGGGTGAGATTAGTATAAAAAATATCCCACACGCCATCGAGAATGGCTACTCAGGCAGAACCCCGGTAACATTAGGTCAAGTCGTACACATACCTTGGCTTCGGCGACCTGTTGTGCAAGGTCCGCGGACGACACAAACTCGTAGTCGACCGGGGCATCCTGTTCACTATATTTGATTTCCAAGTGTTTCGCAATGTCCTCCACGCTAGAAAGCTTGACAGACGTATCATCTTCTCCACACACCAAAAAGTCCGTGTTCATCTTGAATGCAGCTGCAATTGGCTTGGGTGGTGGAGGTAGCTCTTCTGATTTATTGCTTTGCTCGGCTGGTGGACCTGACTTACTTGATTCAAAATGTGATTGAGAAGATGGACTATCGTAAGAACGTTGCGACTGTTCATCGTAGGGAAGGCGACGGGAGTCTTGTTCTCGTCGATGCGAATCATGTTCTTGGTGTGCATACTGGGATTCGTGCCTGCGATAATCCTCGTGGTGTTGAGAGTCTTGTTGTCGGCGACGAGAATCATGTTCTTGACGTACATACTGGAGTTCGTGCCTGCGATAATCTTCGTGACGACGATAGTCTTGTTCATGGCGTTGCCGATCTTGATCATGTCGATACCGGGGATCGTCTCTTTGACCGCGATCGTCTGGTCGTCGTTCGTATCGCTGGTATTGATCTCCTCGACGATCTTGGCGAGCGTAGGCATCATCATGACGCTGATATGATGTATCGCGACGCTGTTGCCTGGGATTCCAAGTTGTAAGGGATTCGGGTTGAGCAGAATGGCGATCGCGTTTTTGCCCATGTTGTGCAATTCGCGGAATCGTGGCTAACGAAGGTGGAGGGATACCTGAGTCTAAGCGCGTATTTCGATAGTCTGGATCGTCGTCTATTACGAGGGTAAGCAATAGAAGATGGTAGGAAACACATACTTTATCACAATAGGAAGCTTTTAAAGCAGCTTACCTGTGAATGGTTCAGCCATGCCTTCTGAGTTGTTCCAATGACAGAAATTGCTGTCACCGCAAATATCAAGGATGCGATAAATAAAGCTCTTGACTTGCCAACTTGCGACAAGTCTTTTCGCCAAGTACTTGAATCCTGCTCCGGTGCGGATTCAATTCACGTCACGACATTACAAAAGTTGTCGAAATTGCTTCTGGATCAACTTCATGACGGTAATCTTAGATCACGTCAACTTGTTGCAAAGCACTCTTTACCAGATAAAAACTGACCAGTCTTGTACAGATAATCATCAGTACTGGCTGCATGAGCTACTGAAAGGAAGCACTTTATATAGACCGCCTTCATCGCGTCCACCGAGAGTAAGTAAGAGCCAAGTCTCAACATATCTTTACATGCCATTGATGGAAACGTACTCTATTCCACACATAGAATCCAGAACTGCAAGCACGCCTGGATAAGATTGCTGCAGAGAATCAAAACAAAGAGTATGCCAAGATGGTCAAATCTGCTGTGGCATCCGAGCAAGATAAAGTCGCTTTTCGCATACCCCAAGATGAGATGCAGGAAATCCGCGGTCATCTAAGTGCCATCATTAATGTCTTGTTCTCTATCATTGCTTGCTTTGGCGCTTTTTACAAGATGAGTGGGGTCATAAGCGGTGATCCCGGAACGGTAAGCGGTGTCTAATATCTGAACATTGTCTCATCAAGATCCGTTACTGACGACCAAAATGCTTTCAGAGGGTATTGCTATCATTATTTGGAGCTTTGATAGTCGGAATCGCAGAAGTCGCTCTTTATATGAGTTATCTATCAGCTGCACTCACACCGCCAAAAGAGAAAAAGAAAAAAATGAAATCAAACTAAGCAAAGCCATACGCCAAGCGCTATTACCAGAACTACCGTTAATATTAAGATGCAAATGTAAATAAAGTAAACATTCAAGGTGACAAATGAAAAGGATATAATGAAACGCACACGAATGGCTCCAATGGCTATTACTCCGTTGAAGGATGATTAGTAATCTTGGGAGACTCTGCACCAACACTCTCATCCGTGTCTATATCTGTTGAAGCACTGAAAGATGTGTTGGTACTGGCTGGAGCGCTTTGATCGTTCAATTTGGGAATATCTGGTAATGGCATTGCATCAGTCAGCATGCCATTTCTATAATGGAAAACAAATTGTCAGCAGGTCAAAGGTAGCCACTACAATAGATAACCTATAATACCTTGCGAGAATCATCTGCAAACGCAATTGTACAGATTCTTGGTATAAGTCGGGTATGGAACGGCCGCGATATCGGCCATGTCGTATATTTCTTACAAATTGGTAAAAGGCGCATACAGTGATGAGTCGATCACGACAGTACCGGTCAATACATGCCCAATCGTCAAAAAATGAGATGCGGAATCGATGAGTTAAAGTAGCCGTGCGACCACAAGCCATGCAGCTGGTGGCGGTGGTTTCATTGCCAGTTATCATCTCCCAAATCATGCTTCTGGATGCCGATATACGCAAAGGTTGATCGGTAGTCAACCGCTGAGCATGTTGTTCCTCGCTGAATCCAGTGGGCATAACCTCAATGAAGCAAGAATTAGCAGCCATAGCGTCCACCAACTTCTTGGATGACATTCGTGCATTTGGTGGAAACCGTAAACAAGGCTCAATATCTTCTACAAGGCAATTGCGTAGAAACTGAATGTTGTGCAGTTTTTTGATAGGTATAGATGGGCATGTCGCGACAAAATCTTTAAACTCGCTCATGATCATATCATCAATATGATTCTCCGGGTCAAAGCTTTCCACCTTCTCAGTCTCGGTACTTTTCATCATTTTTTCGCGTATTTCCGTCAATTGTTGTTGCTCAGAGAGAAGTGCCTCTTGAACACTCTCCAGCTGTAAACGCACTTGGCTGCTTTGCCTTTCTAGCTCTTGCCGTTCTTTTTGTTCAATTGCAACCATTCCATTGGCTTCCTCGAGCAAATTCTGACTCAATTCCGCCAGCTCATGCTCGATATCGACTTTGTCTTTCTGAATTTGTGCAAGTCGGGCATGTTCCTCGGCCAACTTCTCTATCAGCTGATGCCTATCCGAGACGAGTGACTGTGTATCAGCTGTTCTAGCTGCAATTTCATTCTGCAGACGCTCAACGGTTTTGCGAAGTTTTTCTAATTTGAGGTTATGTCGGACCGTCTGAGTTGTGAGCTCCCTGACCTGCAATCGATGCTCACGTAACGAAGTTTGACGTTCCTGACGCTCAATGTGATATTCTTTAAGATTCTCAAAAGGCGAGCCACAAAGGGTGCATTGAACACATTCTTGAGATGAAAACGCATGGGTGCAAGCACACGAAACGGGTGCGTGGTGAAAGAATGGGCTGGATGGAGACGAGTTGGTCGGAGATAGCGATTGTCTGCTTGAGAAACCAGATGCATTCGGCGATGATGGTCCATCTAATGACAACTGCAATCGTGAATATAGACTGGCAATGTCTTTGGATCGGTCGACTACAACTGTATCTTCAGTCATAGGTGCGCCTTGCATGACACTCATATAACAAGAAATATTGTTGTGAGTAAAAAAAAATAAGCAACCAAAGGCTATTATTTTATTTGGCTTTTTTGAATTTATAAAAAAAGGTACTCCTTGACCCTGATTGGTCCGTGCCGCCCCCACCTTTACAGAGCTGATCCAGCCGCCAAACCAAGTACATCTCGTCGTTGTTCTTGCCAACCTATCGTTTTGGCACTGCATCCTCGAGGCCATCGTACATTCTTGCCAAAGAGCTGTTCCATCTCTCGCATGAACCCGTCGAAATACGTCCATTCGCGCTCTTCTTTCTGGGCTTTTTCTAAGCCGCCACCGGGCCACACCATGGCGCTATGATCAGTGTGCACCATGAAGATACCGCGCGCTACCACAAATCGATATCCGAGCGCATTCAATATGAGCGCATGCGATTGCTTGTCCCCGCCTTGATTACGGAACCGGGCATCGTATAGTGGCGCTGACTTATGTACAATATAATAAGGCTCCCATTGTGACTCGTAGCAGACTTCATAATAGTCGCCTAATTTGAGATTATGTGCCAATGCGATCTGGCGAGTAAATGTAGGACCGTGGCCAGCACGTGGGTCAGTAATATACGCCTTGTTGCTGCGGAACAATGATCGAATATCACTGGTGGTTTCAATAGCAATATTATCCAAATTTGATTCGGTGACGGCGAGGCATGGCACAATCATTGCTAGATATCGTGACTTTCTAAGGTGTGGTAATAGCTTTGAGCGGCTGTGGTGGTATAATTTTCGAGAAGGAACAAAATCGGCATCAATCACGTAGATGTATTCAGTGGTAGACGCCGTGATGGCCAAGTTTCGCAAGTGGTTTATGGGATAACGAAGGTGGAGATTGGAGGTGTAGTCGGGCTTTACAATGGTGACAGTGCAACCAGCATAAAGTTCACGTTTTCTATTGTCTTGGAAGTAATTAATGAAGGTTTCGATGTCGTCTCGATGAGTAAGATATCTGATCAATAAAAGATACGATCAAAACTCAAGTTAGTATGATGCATCCATTTTGCGAGACATCTACGTTTAATGGTGCTTCCATCAACTTACATGGCGATGGAAACTGGGCCATTCCAGGCATCCAAAACTCTTTCAAATATTTCAAGTCTATTGACTGAAAATTGTGACACCAAAGTGATATCTTCTTTGTCATGTTGAGTCGGTGTCTGAGATTCCCAGGTGAGGACTAATTCTTGACTGCTGGTATCTGGACCTGATTTCATGCAACTATTTAGTAAAGGATGATCGCTGAGACGCTTGACCCTAGCAAATGCTTACGATTCATTGCATCCCGAATTTGGATACCCGCGGTGTACAAATTTGCTGCAAGATTGATGCAGAACGTTAATATCAGCCCAAATTGGTTGTCAGCTAGATCAGCAAGGTTTACCTTCGACAGTTAATTCTATAGCATTCCAGCAAAGCGTATCCAACCCAGTCAATTCATTGTTGCAAATGACTTTTTCGTTGGAGATTGTAATCAGTTCAGTCTGGTCGATGCCCTGATCTACTTTCAACATGGCCTGGCAACCAAAGCCCACATCCACGGAAGCAACGTCTCGGTATAAACTTTGATCGGCGAGGTCTTTCCATTGGTAGGATCCCGGACTCCAAATCGAGCACTTTCCTGAGGGATTACATATCTCTACCTGGCAGCTTCGGCTAGTCGGTGGAGCATAGTCTGGCTGATTCTTCAAATAAATAGTGCGTGGCTCGTGCATGCGTTTCGACGCATTGCCGTGCAGCATTAACCATAAAAGTAAGGCCAAGATGACCAATGGAAGTAGTCGGCGAAGTAAGGACGATTTACGTCTCGACCAAAGTCGCATTCTTCTCCGTATCCGAGATTTCAATCTCGTATAGACATTGTTGACCATCTACGGCTGAGGGATATCTTGGAAAAAATGACGGCCAGTGGAAGGGTGACGGTTTTCAAAAGCACAAAATTTGTGACAGCCTGTAGCGGGCTTTTTAGAACTCCACACCTTGGAATTACTGGAACCTTGGAACCACCACTGATCGAACCAAGATGGCATCCAAGAAGCTAGTTGTTGGTAAGTAGCTGCTGACGAATACTTGGGTACGCATACAAGTTTGCTAAAGGATATATGTAGAGTACGTCAAGCAAGTTGAAGAGACACCAGAGCTTCGAAGGACCAAGAAAGGGTAAGACGATTAAGTAGCCTGTGTGTAGCCATAATTGATCTTTGCAAGTCGTTAAAACTTGAAATGTTTAGCGATGTCTTGAGCATGCACTATACCGGGTATTTCGAAAACAGCAACAAAAAGTTCGACTCTAGCCGCGACCGCAAGCAACCATTCGAGTTCATGCTCGGTGCTGGAGAGGTTATTAAAGGCTGGGACGAGGGATTGCAAGAGTAAGTATTGTTGTCAGTTGAAAGAAAGGATGTACAATTCAACCTCGATTAATTGCGATTCTTGTCATAGTATGGCCATAGGAGAGCAACGCAAGCTCACTATTCCCCCGGATATGGCGTACGGTGTTTATGGTGTTGGCCCCATACCTGGAAACGCAACTCTAGTATTTGATGTTGAGCTGCTGGATATCAAGGAAAAGCGCTCGCATGACGCTTCTGCGCTCTTGCTTCCTATTTTGCTTTTGATTGTCTTGGTTGGTGGCCTCTTCTATATAAACAGCATCAATGGCACCACCAAAACAGCGTAAAGCATATGGTCAAGAATTAAAAGATTGTAAAAAAGTTTGTCAGACATGATAAAATAGGATGCTTTAAGAAAATAATACATGGTATATGTGCCAGTGCGCTACAACTTCTGTGCAGGAATTGATAGTTTCAAGTAGTGTGTATGAGGCGGCTTTCAATTGCTGGGTCGTGATTGTGACTGGTCGCTAAGCAACTTTTTTGATTTTTTGAACTCGTCTCCCAGATCGATCGACTGAATCTCGAGCCACTTGCAAATTGCACATTATGGGTAGACCCAAACCAACCAAGCCGCCAAAGAAGGATAAGGCTAGCAAAAAGCAAGCCGAGCCTTCAACATTTGAGGAATTTATGGAAGGTATAACTCCATCTGCTTGGCTCAAACTACGACGAAAGAGCAAAAAAACTAATGATAATCACAGAGGGTGTCGATTTAGAGGAGAAGGGTGAACGATATGGCGATGGAGAAAAGTCACAAAGATTCTATGAAAGAGCTGCCGAGATGTACGGAAAGGCTCACGCTCTTAATAAGAAAGACTCTGATTGTTTGTACAATTGGTAAGTTCAAATTTTACCATTGCTTCTTTTGTAGAGATCAAAGAGACTGACGATTGGAAACTGAAGGGGCCGTGTTCTGTTTGTTTTATTACAATTCTTACCCAAGCGGGTTGACCCAATGACGAAACTCAAGCTCATTGATTCATCTATCGACAAGTTCCGACGAGCGTTAGCCTTAGAAAGTAAGAATGCAGATGCCATGTTCAACCTTGGCCAGGCTCTCAACACTCGAGCTGAGACAGTGCAGGAAGTAGATGAAATAGAGGATGGTTATAGCCAAGCAGCCATTGCCGTACAGGAAGCCATATCTATACTAGAAGAAGCATATACACTTCAAGAGAACGAATTAACTCCACAATTGCAAGACTTGTCTATAAATGAGCCTGATCATCAAAATCAACACGAGCACGACCATCAACACGATCATGACCACAAACACGAACACGAACACCCGCAAGAACAGGAGACAGAGTCAGAGTCAGCTAGCACTGACGACCCATCAACTACAGTCACAGAAGTGATACCGACCACCGCATACACTCTCATCGATACGCTCGTGGCCACAGCGAATGCCCAGTCTACCATGGGATCTATGTTAGCCAATTATGAAAAATCATTGGACTTATTCAACAGCGCCAAAGATAAATTGCACCAAGCTGAACAATGGCTTGGCAAAGCTTCTCGGGAAAACGAAAAGGATTATCAGCAAGCTGTCATTCAAATTGCTTTACAGCGAGCACAAGTTTTGTCACTCCTGGCCGACCGAACGATGACGGCGGATGGCCAGGTGGACGACAAAAGCTATACCCTGGCACTAGAGCAATTGGATTTCGTCACTAGCAAGGTTGATAGTCGGCATTGTGAAGCGATGTGTGACCGTGGGGATTTGCTGAGCCAGTACGCACAAGCTAAGCAGCAATCGTACCTTCGTAGTGGGCGAAAATTGGACGGAGACGCCAGTGGCAAAGAAGTATGGCAATTATTTTCACAAGCCAGTAAATCATTCCAAGGTGGTTTGGAAGTTGAGCCTAAAAACACCAGCATCTTGCGAAAATTAGGCGACCTCAGCTTAATTCGGGCGCAGCTTCCACTGACTGTGGCCGAAAAGAACAAACAGCAACTGCTCAAAAATGCCGAGTTCTATTATAAGCAAGTGCTTGAGTCCGATAAGCAAGATATATATGGCGCGTGGCTGGGCTGGGCTGCAAGTGCCTGGGCGTTGGGTACCTGGTGTGCAGATGCTGGTAAACGCACTGAAGCGGACAAGATTATCAAAATGTGGATGAAACGTGGAGGGGATGTGGATGTAGTACAAGGCGCCTATGAGGAAAACGATTGCTTTCCCAAGCAGTTCATAGACTGGGTAATGCTCACATACTTTGACGAAGAGGAAGAAGATGATGATGACAGCGAATAATAAACATAAAGCTTTGTGTAAAAAAGTGCTCAAAACGGTTATTTGTTGATGTGATGATGCGCGCTATTTTTACGTATTGGAGTGATGAGCTTATAAGTTCCCGGGGAAAGAAAAACATATGTAACCGAGGAAGTTGGGAATTCACCTTTTCTGTTGCTCCTTTACACTCTATTACTCTTATTTTTTTCCCCTCCTTTCTAATTATATTGAATATCTGTTCTTTGATAATATACTTAATCAGAGCACATGGAGAAAATAGAATCTAGATCACGGTCGCCCAACGGATACCAAATGTCAAAACCTGTGTTCGGGTCAAGATTTTTTACAAAGCCTCGCTTGATCATCTGCTTGTTGCTTAGTCTCTGCTACTTGACCTTGACAGCGTTTATTAGCACCTACGAACGGTACGGCGATGCGGACGGCTCTAAATATCCTGGTGTCATAGGGGATGCAGCCATCCCACCCACCTTGGGTGGCGGAGTGGGCCGAGCCAACATGTACAAAGAACTACGCACACTCCGAGATTTAGCCAAGCAACTGGCTATCAAGGATGCCGAAATTGCCTTGGCCAATACTTCAGTTTATTCCGTTACATTAAAACCTCAAAATGCCCCTAGTGGTGACCCTCATGATTATCTTAGCCTTGCAAAGTAAGTATAGGTCAATTTCCGTTTGAAAGGAGAGAGCGAAGGGCAACAGGAGAGCTGGTAAATCGACGTGAGCCAAGTCTGTGATTGAATCCAGGCGGCAGCTTTGTGTGATTTTTTTGGATCCTGCTGCCTAAAATAGGCAATTTACGCATCCAGGACAGGTAACTGCACTACTAATAACAAAGAGGCTTATAAGGGGATCGGCCAAAATAACAACGCCACGCACCAGACAAAAAAAAAGACCTATCAGCCCCTCACAATCGATTCTAACGATATATCAAATTTTTGTATAGATATTTTTGGCGTAATCCAGATACACCTGATGGATTGCCTTACATACGTCGAGATGGGTTTGTCAATCCAGAAGTCGAAACAGTACAGGATTATCGCTTGCTGCGTCAAATGTTGCGAGAAGTATACCGGCTCGGCCTAGCATATCAGCTGACTGGCAACGAGACATATGCAGCCAAAGCCAGCCATCGACTGTACGAGTGGTTTGTAGATCCGGAAACAAAAATGAACCCTCATTTTCATTGGGGAAGTCTACGTAAAGGCAATACACATGGCAGTCGCACTGGTATTCTCGATATGTTCCCTGTCTATAAAGTAAGTAAAGTTTACTAGATAGATGTATTGATCAATGTTATTAGTGGCTTACAAAGCCTTTTTAGGTCCTACAAATCATCCCACATTTGCAAAAGTCAAACTCTTATACTCCGGCACTGGAAGAAGCTCTTCAGGATTGGTTCTCGAAATACTGGAATTGGCTTAGCACAAGCAATCTCGCCGCACAAGAGAGCAAAGGTGTAAACAATCACGGTACTTATTACGATGTACAAGTCATTCCTATTGCTCGCTTTCTCGGCAAGCATGATGTTGCAAAAAAGATTGCCGAAAAAGCCGTGACGTTCCGATTGGACCGTCAAGTTCGCGCCAATGGTGCTCAACCACATGAAGCATCTAGACCAACATCATGGTTCTACAGCATTTTCAATTTGGCGTAAGTTGGTTGACGCTTCTGCTTTATATGAAAAGAAGTATAATGTCTAATCTATTGCTTTCTGTCAGTGGCATGTTTCTGTTAGCGCAACAATGTCAAATGTCGGATGTAGATATGTGGTACCACGTTGGCCCAGATGGTCAAACACTCAAATCTGCGCTTGATTATTTACTTCCTTACGCCCTTAACAACGGTAAAGACTGGCCATACACTAACCTCAATGGCTACCCGGTCATCAACCTCGTCCCCCTAGTAGAAATAGGCTATATCAAATGGGGTGACCCGGCTTACTTAGAGGCTTTACCTCAACTGCGTCATCAAGCTGAATTAGAACGAGAAAACACCTTGAACACTCGACCTCTTTCGGATATTTTCTGCCAAATCAGCGAATTGCTTGAAGACCGTGTATTTGTATGCTAGAACTCTATAATGGAATTTCCTTTGTTTTCCATTTCCCTTTACATTCTTTCTTTTTAAATAATTTCTTCTCATTTCATTTGCTATATACCATCTTTTGTACAAAGTTGCTGCAACTTCTTTACACATAAATATAACCAAGTACAGCCAAGTACTTTTTTCCATATATTGGTGAGTGATTTATGAACCACCGAGCTTTTGTTATGATTATTATATCACTCAGCAGTCATTCAGCCTGAAATATAGTAACGCTCCCAACGTTATGGTTACATCCAGTTTGTATTACCATGCACGCTGTTGTAGGACCCTATGACGTCCATTGTTGGTAGATGGGGACGCGAGGGCGGCCGAACTCGTTCAAAAAGGGTAAAGCCCGGCCATCCGTTCCCAAATCTATACTATGCGGGCGAGACTCGTTCCCATAATATGATGGATGCCGCTGTTCTTGTGGAGGCATGGCATATTCATAGTCGTCGGTAAGCGACAGACTCAAACGATGATGTGGGTACGGCCGATCGCTATAATCATCTCGACCATCAAGATAGGTCATAGGGATTTGTACAGTGTCGCTCGAATGGGAACTGGAACTTGGTTCGATGCCATTGTCCTTTTCTTTGGCAATATCAGCGGCCAAACCTGTTGCCACACCAGCACGAGTACCCCAACCCACTTCATGCAATGTAAACAAAGCATATATCTTCATAATAGCAAAGTAATAGTTAAATACTAGCCAAGCTGGGATCCATATTATATCTTGCGGACGTTTGAAGAAATGCGGTAAAAGTTTCACGGTTCTGGTTAGCAACAACCATAGGATGTATGAGATAGCAATATTCCAACCGGGTAAAGCATTTGGGTTGTCTTTCTGTCCCGATGAGAACACAGCTACCAGGACCGGACCAGAAAGTAATGTGAATGGGTTGAGCATTTTATCGATCATGGTGAAGGCGACATAGGGGTATCTATACCAAATGTAACGCTCAGTGAACAATGATCGGAAATCCGAACGCCAGGTATTCCGGGTCCAGCGTAACACTTGTTTTAGAAAGTGCCAGTTGTCCTTAAACGTGGACGATAATTCGGCTTCTGGTGTAACCTGTATGTGTGTATTCCAGCCGTGTGAGACCATCCATCTAGTCAAGTATTTATCATCGCCCGAATTAAGCGGGAACTTTCCTAGCCATAGATCGTTTTGGAAACCATACTGAAACGCCGGATCTTTCAAAATCAGTGTTCGATAAGCTGCCGTGCGGCCAGATAAACAAGCCACCCCTCCATCAATATGAGTTGATGCCGCCACTTCGATATTGCGGATGGTCAACCTAAATCCGGCAAGGACTTCCCAAACGGTTTGGTGGCCATTTAGATTAATGGCATGAACCTTTTGACTTGTTCCGACTCCGCCCATTTTGAGATCCTCGAAACAACAAAGGATATAATCAAGCATCGTAGGCTTCCATATCGCATCGTCATCGGCGAATACCAAGATCTCAGTGGTGGTTGCATTGACGCCTTCGATCATTTGTAATCGTTTGTTTGCCCTGGGCACCGTTAGCACTCGTATCCGCCCGGGATCAACTTCGTTTGCTAAAGCTTGCAATGGTTTTCGCATCTTGGTCTCGGTGACGATGATGATCTCCTTCGGTCTACATGCAAGCCAGCTGCGTGCAGCAATCTTAAATTCGTCACCTGCGTCGATTGTGGGTACTATGATGGTCACATCTTTGTACGATGTATAAGTTGGGTTCTTCGATGGGCGAACTGGTCGATATATACCCCATGCTAACAACTTGATGGCATACCACAAATATCGATAAAATCCAATCAACCCCAATGGAAGAAAGAAGGGCAATAGCCCGAGATCGTTTGTCAGATATAACATGCACCTCTAAGATAATGAGGAATAATATGGCCAAAACAAGTGATTATTATAGCGAAGACGAAAGAGTTGCAGCGAGGTCGGCGAATGATATATGCAATTATTTGTTTTTCTATTTATTGAGCTTCCTTTTCGGTTTTATTTTTTTTTTCTCGACAAAAGGTACCACCAAGCGAGATCGCACAGAGGTGACGGACTTCCAAGCCATCGAGTTGTTGTGCAACTTTTTAATCTTGGACACTTGCCTCATTTCGGCAAGCTCGTCGTGACTTTTCCTGGAAACGGTTCACAAAGAGGCTACAGAATTGGTGATAGCTCAATATGTGGCTAAAAATACCACGGCATATTCAGTAAAGTGAGATCTTTGTTCATCCTGAAGCGTACAAGATATCGACACCTACATCATCGTTCCATATCTTTAAAGTTCTAGTTTAGCAGGGCAATATGGAATTCGCGGAAAAAATCCGTTCATATCGGCATACCAAATTTGCATGAATACATCAAACTCACTTATTTCACCTTTTCAGGTCTTTGGTTAACATAAAGATAAGTAAATTTGGTAAAAGTCTCACCTTGATTAACCAGCTATCTGGGTGTATAAACTTATTGAAACATGGACCGGAACCATATTTGACTAAGCAGCAAAGCTTGGATATTTATATCCTTTATTCTACTAGACTATGTACATTTTACAATTTGCTCTAGGTCGACTCGACAGCAGCATTACAGCCTGATATCATATCTATCCATTAGGTATCACATCTATCAATTTGTATTACTGCTCCGATCTCAGCCCCTCTTGAACAGGGTCGCCATGTTCAGATGGATTAATCTTCAATCTACGAATGACAGATAACGTCTCTTTGTTTGGCTCTATATTTCTCGTGCGCATCTCTTGATAAACCTGTTCAACCATATCCCAATTGCCAACTTTAGCCCAAGCTCGCAACAGGATGGTGTAGGTCACAACATTTGGCTTGAGAGCAGTCGTGCGCTCAAGCTCTTTGTGTATTCTGGTGCATGTTTCAGGATCAGGCACAAAAGCATGAGCAAGCATCAACGTGCCATAAGTAACAATGGTGGGCTTGACTTGGTGTTTCAACATGTCGTTATAGACGCCAATCACAGCGGTATAATCATCATGACGAAGGAAAGATCGCATAAACGTTGTAAAGTTGTATGCGTTACTAAGAGATGATTGATCATTGGCCTTACTAGATTGTCGGGCAGAGTGCTTGGCCGAGATCAAAGTCTTCAAGAAATGATTATAATAATGATGAACCATGCCAATATCCGATTCTGCCAAAATTGCATTTAGAAGAACATTGTGTGTATGTGCTGTGGGCTCCATTGTCTGTTTCTGCTCTGACGCAGGGGTATCTTTTGAAGCTTGGAAAAAGTCTGAATACAACTTTCTAACTCCGGCGTTGTCATTATGTTTTCGATACATTGCCATGATCGTGGTAGCAATGACTGGCGATATAGTAGAATACCTTTTTTCCATCAATTGCATCAGCCTCCATGCTTCATCCACATTGTTATGTCGTCCATAACCATTGATCAGTATAGCAAACGTGAATGAGTCAGGCTGTAATTTGGCTGCCATAAGTCTGGCAAAGATAGCTTCAGTCGTCGCCATATCCAACTGCTGAGTCGCATGATACATCATACAATTGTATGTGACTAGATTAGGTTGAATCTTGGAATCCATCATTTCAGCAAAATATTTTTCAGCGTTGTCAACGTCGGAAATACGCATAAATCCATCTATAAGCGTGGTATATACGTTCACATCAGGCTTGATTCCTCTTGCTAGCATTCTTCTGAACCAGGCTACTGCTGAATTCATTTTGCCCTCTCGTCCAAATCCTTGCACAATCATTGTATATGTCTTGAGATCTGGCCCTTCGGTATTATCCTTCTTTTGCTTCATCTCCACCTCTCTTATAAACTTGGTAGCTGCATTGATGCGACCATCAAACAATACCAGTTGCCTCACATGCCGATTGATGTTGGCGGTTGTAGATGCTAATTCTTTTGGACGCTTGTACCTTGTAAAATAGACTTGATCGGAAGGTTTCGGTAATTTATCCACTGTGCCTTTTTCGAAAAACCGTTGAAAAAGTACTGATTTCTTAGCCCTGTTGTAAAGACTTGGACCTAATCTTTGCCTTAATTGATGTCTAGAATATCCATTACGCTGAAGCTTCTTTAGTTTTGAGGGTTCAACTCGATTCTGGATAGTATTAGACGCTTGACTAGCATCAGCAAGATGGTTCTCGTTGCTTGTATGTTGCTTGGTTCTTGAAGCTGCTTGGGTGGAATGTAACCTTGATTGTAGTTGAGGTCCAAGTGCCGGTTTCTTTAAACCAAACAATGAACGTGGTGTTCTGGCAGGTACGAAATGGGGGGTATTGGATAGAGGTTGTAGCAATGTTGGCTTTCCTCCCGCTATGGGAACAGGAACTCCTGGCCTCGTAATAATAGCTCGAAGCACGCCTATTATGACAGAGTCTACTAACGGTGCATGCCGCAATGGCATGGTTGAGCTTGTTGCAAACAAAAAAAATACAGAGTGGCCTCAAAAAAAATCGGTAGCGGCGGGGTTGTGACGTCAGAATATTATGATGATAAAAATCAAGTATATGATAATTTTTCATTTCTAGGCTGCCTGCGTTACAAGGAACTGTTGTGTTTTATAGCTTCATATCAATCTCTCATGACTGAAAACACACATCTGAGCCCGCACACAGGACCGAAACATGAGACTGCATATCAATCATTTATCCATACGTGAAACTGATTGCATAAAAAATAAATCATACATTGTATTGTAGGCACTGAAAGAAAGAAAGAAAAAAAAAAACAGAACGTGGAAATGGGGGGCATTAATGCTTGGCAAAATCAATTAATTGTACAGACGAATACGCAGATGAAAATGAAGCGATTGCTGTCAATGATGGTATGGGGCTTTTGTCATCTGCTTGCTTTTTCTTTTTCATATTTTTATGGGTTTTTTTTTGGGCGCGAAAATTCACTTTTGATGAACGTGAAGCTGGAAATTGAATGGGTGCAACTTATTGCAGTTGAACAGGTAGGAAATTGCCAACAATGACAGTCTGTATACATAATAATCAATATAGACCTCGATCAGAAAGAAGCAATCAGATCAGCAGCTTACCGGTATATTGTATTTATCCCGTCTGATGGTGAAAGAGAAGCAGCACGACATCACGCTTGTATTTTCTGGGTCTGGATTTTTCAACAGGCAGGAAGTCAACACTGCCTTTTGACCAGCATCGAATGCGATGTTACCATATTTCTTTACAACTCGATCAGTATCATGGCTACTACAATATAGCAGTGACATTTCTCATCAGCTTACCTCCCAGTAGTTTACTGCGGATTCTTCGGCCATAAGCTGATATATGCACAATCTCCCCTGCAAGATTATCAGGTCCGTTTTAAGTATGGCCAAATAAGGACATAGGCACGGGCTATATCAAAGGAAAACTTACTTCTCGTAACATTTCGATAGGTACATTGACGAGTTGTGCAAATTCCTTATTGCCTCTATAAATCTCGCCTGTACGTCGCCACAGACAAGCCGGTATTCCCATGGAACTGAAAACTCGATCATAATCCTAAAAAAAAAAGTGGTATATCAGGAACCTTGACACGTGTGAACTTTGATAGACCAAGTGCAGATACATACGAGTAATAGACGTTCGAATGCTTCTTCAACAAGAATCAAGTCAATGTCAGTGAGAGACTGAGCAACATGACGAAAAGCTGGACGAAAGGTGCCCATGACGTTCAAAATTCTTTGACGACTTGACGGGGACATACTGCAAAAATGACTATGAGAAGAATGATTCCAACAGATCATGACTATTTACAACCATGCTTACTTGCTATCCATAAACTTTTGAAGACGCGCGTAGCCATTAACGTAATTATATGGCCGTAAAAAGCCAGCTTCGTACTTGGCGTTGATAACCTCTGTCAAGCGGTCTTCCAGTCGACCGTCTCTGGGATCAGCTGCTGTGATGTAGTAGTTCTCGGCTGGATTGTTGACTGGAGGAGTGGCCGATTGATTATTATTGTTATTATTACTCTGGTTATTTGGGAATAAGTTTTGGACGTCTCCGCCTAAAGAGTCCAAAAAGGCGCTGATAACTGAGATCTCATTGCCCATATGTTCACTGGCAAAGGTAAGAGGACCACCAGCCATCTGATTACCAAAAAGTTGCAACGGCATGTTGCTGTTTGCTTGACCTAGTCATCAAAAAACATGGAATGAATTGCGTGCGAAATTGGGTGGTTTGAAAGCAGGGCACGGAGATACATACCAGCGTCACCTTTGAACAAAGCGTTCGAACCAGGTTGATCGGCCTTTGGAGTTGATGCTTTGCTCTGTGTCTTATTGGCATTACTTGATGGCTTGGGTTCATCGTGACAAAGATGCCCTATACTACGCTTTATACATCGTTGACATGGACGGCCTGCACAAAGAGAAAAACTGTGAGTGGAACTATATAACAATACGTCCATCAACCAACAACAACTTACCATCATCACAAGTCATATGTGATCGTCTACAATAGACGCAAGCTGTTTAAAACAGGCGTATGAAAACAAAATTATAGTGAATAAAAACGCTCAGACCATGACCGATCTAGTAATAATCAGTTATGAATTAGGAGAGTACCCACCATGAGAAACTTTTCTTCTTTTTGGACCATTGCGTTTTTTCTTTGAGTCCTGAGCATTAGCAGACTGTTGCTTTTGCTGGTCTGATTCAGGTTGTGATTGATTTTGAGTTGTAGGCGTGTCTGTGTCCGGGCTCATGGTTTGGAAATTTTGGGAGAGTGGAACAAAGTCAAAAGCCGACTGCCTCAAATCCATTTGCTGGTCATCCCCCACTATGAAAAAAAACTCAGCCAGCCAAAACTCATTTTCTACTGGTGCTGGCGCCAGCGTCCTCATCTTTGCTAAATTGCGGCTTTGAATTGATGATAGCATGGTAAGTGCTTTTGTTGCGGGCTGTCGCTTCACAGTGACATTAACACTGACATCTCCATCTTCTGCTCTTCCTTACAATTTAGATTCGTTTCATACTCGTACAAAACCGTCAAGGAAAAACCAGATTGGCCAAATGGTATGTGCCTTACGAGGATGATGAAAAAGCAAAACTCAAGGGAGAGGTACATCGTTTGATTGCCCCGAGAGACCAGAAGCACCAGAGTAACTTTGTAGAGGTATGTCATGTCTTATAATTTTTCGCAAAGCCCAACGGCCTTAATCACTCATATACTCTATACAGTTCCGCAATTATAAAATTGTCTATCGTCGCTATGCTGGGTTATTCTTCTGTGTGTGCGTTGACGCCAACGACAACGAGTTAGCTTATTTGGAAGCCATACACTTTTTCGTCGAAGTTCTCGATGCTTTCTTTGGCAACGTTTGCGAATTGGACCTTGTGTTCAATTTCTACAAAGTCTATTCCATTCTGGACGAAGTGTTTTTGGCTGGTGAGATTGAGGAAACCAGCAAAAACATTGTTTTGACTCGTCTTGATCATTTAGATAAGCTCGAATGATTTCCATATGAACACATTTATATCTTTATACCTTGTTCACCATTTCTTTTGAAAAAACTCCTTCAGATCATTTGTACATATATTATAAACAAGGGTTTGCTTTATTTTTTTATAACAATCTTAATCCTGGTCCATAGCCTCATGGTCACGATCATCGTTCCTTCGTGCCTGTTCTTCGATGGCTGCTAAAAATGCTTCAACACCTGACAAAAGAAAAATCAATTAATTTCAGGTACCACACGAAAAATGAACACACCATAAAACACTGACCATTCCCTGCCGAAGGATCCAGGCCAAGCTGTGTCATGAGTGGTCCAAGCTGTCCAGATTGCAGTGCAACACTAAGTCTATGCAGAGATTGTCGGAACTGAGGGCTGCGCATGATCTCTTGCAATTCCTCAGTGCTGTGTTCCGATCCTTCTGGGAGGTGTGGAAATAAGGCGCTGGCCACTTCTCTATCGTTCAAAAGAGAGCGCACTGCTTCAGGAGTGAGGATACTTGAAAGGTCTAGAGAAGAGCCCTGGTCCTGTCCTGGTGGTATCCGAATACCTGAGAGGATATTGCGAAGGTTATTGAGTTGATCAGACGACAAATCGCTATTATTGCCACTCTCAGTGGAGGACTGTTCAGGTTGTGGCTCTTCGCGCTCAGTTTCTCTGGACGCACGTCGGCTATTGGACGCCGAGGTGACAACATTTTGGCTGGCAGGTGGTCCATCACCGCCAATCGGGCTACTGTTAGGAATAGTTCCTCTACAATAATATATTGAGTCAATGCGCAAACAGTAATGCCTATCATTAGAAAAAGCTACATACCCTAGACCTCCAGCAGTTTGCAGAAATTGCAAAAACTGTTCCTGATTAATGCCCAAGTCTGTGCAACATTCTATTAACGTCATGTTCGTTCATAACCACATCATTTTCGTCCCCCGTTTGCCTACCCTGGCCACCGCTTAGCAAATTAAGCATATCAGCAGCGGATTCGCTCTCCTCTTCCATGTCCGTCTGTGCATTTCTTTGCTGTTCTTCGATCACACTTTGAGGGTCACTAATGAGTCTGTTCACTTTTGCAACACGTTCTTCATCTTTTGCATCGTCCTTGTCCTGCATCCAAAAAAAGAGTTTTTGGTTGGACGATTTGAATTGCAGTATGTAAATACGTCCAGTAGTACACTCTGGGACTTTTTTCATTTCTGCTTCCTCAGGGAAGATGATCAGATCATCTTCAATAGTGCTTCCAACACGTTCTTTCCAGTAAAAATGCATCAATTGGTCTTCACTCTAAACACCAAAGTAAGGCAAAATTAGCATAAATTTGTTTGCAAACCATAATCCATGTGTCGTCATGTTGTTATCTTCAAAGAAGATGTCTATTGGTCGTACCTGGTCCATATATATAACGCTATTCAGGGCAAACATATTGGTGAGCAGGAAAAAATATGTGGTGACTATAAATCAGTCACTCCTTACCCTTTCCTCAAATCAGGTTTGAGCATATTACCGTCTCGAATGCATTTACCAGCATTGAACTCAATAAGATGCCTTGTACGTTGTGGGGTGGGGAATAAAGACATACTCATAATTTGATTGCAGTGTTGATTTATGCCACAAGTAGATCATTCCGTCAAAGGAGGCTGCCAAAATGCTGTGTTAGGCACTGGTCACGTGGTCTTACGGTCACGTGTTGGGTAGGCGCTGTTCAGGCAATTTTTTTTTTCTTGCTGGGTAACCTGCTTGAAAAAAAAGCTCAGTTGTCGTTGTCAGGAATGGATAGAAAACGTGTCAATGGACCAGAGCTTAGTGTAGCACCAATAGAGGAGAATGTTGAGAACAAGGACATATTTGATACTGCCGGAAAACGATTAGACGGACGCAGCATAGAAGATATTAGACCAATATGTAAGTACCGGGAACAAACGTTTAGTCCACTGTGATCTCGCGCAAACATTAAATCACCATGACAGTCATGAAGACGGGCTTAATAACCCAGGCTAATGGATCAACATATATGGAGTTTGGCAACGCAAAGGTTGTCTGTGCAGTGTAGGTGTCTGTCTCAATATAGTCGATCTTTGCGTTACTTGGGCGTCTAACACAGCATACGTCTAGATATGGCCCCAGACAGATGAAGAAGCCATCATTTACTGGAAAGGGAGTGCTAAATTGCGAAATCAAATTTGCCACATTTTCTTGCAAAAAGCGACGGGCGTACCAACGGGTAAATGCCAAGCAACTTGATTTAAATCTACAGATACGAGCTGACACTGATTCTTAACCATTTTCTAGGATGCGCAAGAGAAAGAGTTTTCACAGATTTTGGTCCAGGCCTTGACTCCAGCCGTTCGACTGGACCTACTGCCCAAGTCATCAATAGATGTGTATGTCAATGTACTTGAAAATGATGGCACAAGCTCATCCTTAGCAGCAGCGATATCTGCCGCCAGCGTAGCGTTAGCGGATGCTGGTATAGAGATGTATGACCAAGTGGCAGCGTCAACTATTGTAAGTACAGGCGAGAATTAGGATGGTATGCAGAGATGGTTTGTAGCTGACAGATTTCGTCAGGCTTATGTTCAAGACAAGATTATACTGGATCCTTCTGCCGTCGAGGAAGAGAGCGAGCAGGGATCCTTGATTGTATCATATATGCCCTCCCTTAATGAAATTACCCACATCTTGCATAATGGAAACACTGAAAGTGCGATTGCTGCCAAGGTAAGGATAGAAAGTATCAGTGGTATAAGCTCATTATCAAACACAACTAACCATCGCCATCAACTAGGCCATTGAACAAGGCACCGATGCTTGCTCCAAAATATACAGTGTCATGTCAACGGTCCTGTTGCAGTCACTGGAAGTACCTGATAAACCATTGAACTAGACGATGATAATAAAGAAAATGAATCGCATACACAAGCGAATGATTGAAAATAAGCGTTTCGGCAATGTTCACAACGTGGTAGAAAATTTGGTAAACGCCATAGAGGCTTCGCTGCAGAGGCTTTCCTATATTTCAGCGTCATGCCCGAATCCACAGACGAGAATGCTTTTTCGCGAGCACGCAGCTATACTACAGACACATTCCTCACAGTGTTTGGGCCAGTAATTTCTCGCTTCCTTCCAGATCCATGGACAGAAGCGGGCAATGAGCGAGTAGCCGAGAAACCTGCTTATCTGTCACGGTAAAGTAGGAGTGATATTGGCCAAAACTCAGCAAATCAACCGTCTAACAGTGCCAAAACCATAGAGTAACCATGACAGAGGTCATATCGCCCAATCATGCAGATACAAAGGTAATATTCGAAAGCATGTATACAGGATTGCTTGCTCCAATGTCTCACCAAAAAAATGCACTTAGGGATTTGCCTTTGCCGGTCGTATGTACTGACTATCACATTATGTTTACAATAACATTAGATTCTGATCTATCTTGTGCTAAAGCAATTTTGAGTTGGTGCGACATTGCAGCTGGTATTGCCGCTAAACGACATGCTAATGCGCCGTCAGTGAGTATTTCACCATGTTCGCACGCTTTGACCACAATGGACTCTTTTCATCAATAATACACATTAGGTCACACGTTCTGTCGACGATGTTCAGTTTCTGTATCCAGTTAGAGTTGGCGACGTAGTACGTTCATGTTTTAATTGCCTTTGAGTTATCCTCATACATCCTTCAAACCTTTATCTCTAGTTGACTATACAGGCTAGTGTGAACAAATCTTGGAAGACGTCGATGGAGGTAGGCATTCGCATGGAAGCAGAAACGCCTCCGGCAGGTAAAAGGCGGTTTGTAGCACATGCATACATGACGTTTGTTGCACTGTCGCCTACCAAGCAACCCAAAACCAGCATGGGCAGATTGTGGTTAGATAGCAAACCATCAATTGTTCCAAAAGTAATACCCCATTCACCGGCTGAGCACCAGAGATGGGAAATGGCGGAGAGAAGGCGTCAGCGTCGGTTCAGCGAGCGAAAAGCGACGGCCGAAATGAAAGCGCAATTAGAACAAATCCGAGTCTTGCTTAGAGAATGGTCCTTGGGTCTTCGCAGACAGTCCATCCAGCCTGCTGATGTTATTTCTCATCCAGCATTGGTGCCGGCCGTTGCTGAGGATGAAGACCAAATACAGTCCCCTACTACGCTGGAAGCCTCTGACATGCCGACAGATTTGAAGAGCAGTTTAAAGCGTCATCATCGTCGACGATATTCTACCGCAGCTTATCTCGTTCCACAACCAGAAGAGAAGAATTTAGAGGTCACTTATGCCGAAGTAGTGGAGTTGGTGGTACGGGACGAGGATCATATTTGTAGTAAATGGTACTTGATAGTAGGTCTTTTAACAAATCTCTCAATAGATGCCTCAGCATGCAAACACCTTGCAGATCACATTTGGTGGCCAGATTATTCAATGGATGGAAACGTGTGCATTGGTTAGTGCACGGCGCTTTGCTTGCACTTACCTTCTCACAGCTAGCATTGATTCGCTCCAATTCATCAAACCTACGCACGTGGGAGAGGTGGTCACCGTTCGCAGCATTGTATCTCGAACCTTTCAATCCAGTATTGAAGTTTATGTATCCGTTGAGGTAAGTGCTCATGGCGCCGGTTAGATATTTGGAGCAACAATTGTATTGAAGTTTGGTTGTTGTAGGGTGAGGATTTAAGAACTGGTGAAACCTACTTTACGAATGATGCATTTTTCACGATTGGTAAGACTACTTATCTTTTATAGGCAATGTGTGGTAGATACAAAGTTTTTGTTTACAACCTTAATTACAGTCGCCGTAGATGCGGATAATATTCCAGTCAAGATTCCCAGTGCAATACCACAAAATGAAAGCGAAGCTGCTTTGTTTAAAGGCGCTGAATCACGCAGAGAGCGGCGTTTAGCTTTACGGCAAGAGATACTTGCCATCAGTCATCCCGATGCCCTGGACATAACAAGTGGTGCTATAGATGAAAGCAGCAAGTAGAAAAGATAAGATGCAATGTATAACATTATTTTAATAAGTCATATACATCACAATAGAAAAAAAAAAAAAAACGAGTAAAACCATAATCCCCTTGACTGGCAATGTGGGTGTGAGAGAGAGAGATACGATAAAGCAATAGAAACAAAAAAAAAAAGGAAAAGGACTATTTTATACATGTTTGACAAGTGATTATGATGCAAGAGTTGAAAGAAAGTGAATGACGGCTATATATAGAGGATGCCGATGGAAAGCCAAATGCTTTGTATATACGACATATCTTTTTTTTCTTTTGCAAGTCCACGTAGTTTACATGAGGCCATGCAAAATTTGCAATGCTTGTGCAGCAGGATTTGGGTCAAAGTCTTTTGAGTCCATACAACCGTCATATTGAGACTCATCGTCTGAGCACTCACATCCACTGTCCTGACTAGAGATGCCATAAAATATCTGGCTGACACGGCACAGCCTGTCGAGAACCTCTTGATTGTAGTTGTCCAAAACCATGGGAGGGGCCACCACCATGCGACGCAATTGTTTGATCAACGACAATACGATGCCGTTCATTTCAGGTACGCTTACGGTTACGTCGTCGCCAGCCTTCATAGGCTGTTGAGGCTCCAAGATTTTGATCCATGCTTGAAGAGTTAGGATACTGGTAACAAAATCTGCCAGTATCATAATGTTGTTTTCGATAGTCAAAAATTCTTCTTCTTCCACTTCATCTATGCGCTTGGTTCGCTCCATTTGTACGGTACGTGCCTTCACAAGTACTCGCACTGCCGCAGCACGATCGCCTCGACGCAATTGAGTGTTGGCAATAAGAGCGTAGGCAATGCCACGCTGAATGATCTGGTCTTCAGTATCACTATCATGAGGCAACTCTTTGATGGCTCCGATTAAACTTTGTGCTACATCCAAATTGTTATCCCAGATAGCTTCAATACAAGCTCCAACAAGTGCATACCAACGAGTAGGAGTATTACTAGACAGGCAGGCTGCCAAGATTTCGTCAAAGCGGGTATCGCCTGATTCAGATGCATCGTCCTCGGAATCAATTGGATCTGGATTGGTCAATAGATGCACCAACTGACTGTACAAGGGTTGAAGACTACGCAAGATATGGAAATTCGCAATAATTTCCAAAGGCACAGTGGATGTGGGCTTGATCTTTGGAACTATACGATCCACATGATACAACTGAGTTTGCAAACGCATGATGTTCAAGGATTCATTCCATACATCAGAATGGAGAAGATTGACCACGCTGTCTTCAACATCTCCTTGATGTAAATCAGAAAAGAACATTTGGAACCAATCTTGATCATCGTCGTCAATATCATAATAATCAAATGCCAATTGCCAAAAGTAGCGCGAGCAGGCATAGGCCATAAATTGAGGAGCAGCAAGGGCGACTTGGATAGCGGCGGTAGCATAAAGACGAGAGAACGAACGGAAACGACCGGCTTCCAATGTTTCAGCCAAATTGACGGTTTTGAGACAACTATGTAGCATGGAGATACGGGTTATCAATGGACTGCCCCCAACACACTCTAGCTCGCTCATGCGAAGCCAAGTGCACGCACGAGTCCATTCCTGATCTTGATCTTGGTCACCGTCATAGAAGATGTCGTGGCCAGTTAAACGTCGAAGCAGAAAACGAAATCCTTCAAGAGCTAGAGCAAAGAATGTCTGAAAAATAGAAGCAGGGTTCGGTGGTGGGGTGGACAAAGAAGAAACCAATGCTTTGTACATTTCAACTTGAGAACTTCGTTGTGAAGTTTGGAAATTCATGACAGTGGGTCTCTTGATTTGCCGTGCAACAGGCTTCTTGCCCGATTTGGAGGATTTGAATAGAATGGGAAGGCAAAGATAAGTGATGCCAACCACCAAAATGATGCTTCTTATCCAATACCAAGTATTGGTAGCCATAAAGCTGAACAAAGTCATTTCTACAGTCTTGTCCGTGACGTTTGCAGTAGCGGTTTTGGAAACATGATGATGATCATCGGCATTGCGCTGGACGGAACCAGTTGTCAAAGGAGACGTAGCAAATAGAGAAACAGCCATGAAGGCAGCCATGAATATACGACCAGTGTTTGAGTTTGGAGGAGTGATTGGACCTGACGAGTCCGAATCGTCTTGCGAACGCCTTTCGTATGCACGTCGGCGCTTACGACGATTGTTGTTGGCGGTCAATATGTCTTGCTTCTGTTGAGCCTTTTCAAGTGCTATTCGATTGTTTTCTTGAACGGCTCTATATTGAGTGTGAAGTTGATATCGCATCAAATGCTCTTGTCCTCCAGGAAGTTGGAGGATAATCTGTCTTAAAGCTGCGTTATCATCCCTGGTTTGCTGATTAGCATTCTTGAGATGAACAATATATTCTGTTGCTTTGCGCAAGATGGTGGCCTTGTTCAATTTGGTGGCAACAGCAACACCATCCAAAATCTCATTGTCATCTTCATCATCATCGTCTTCATCATTGTTATTGCGTTTGCTGCCTGATTTTACCTTGGCATGTACTAAAGCAGGTACCACACTTTTGAGTTCGGCTATGCGATCGTTGATATTATTACGATACCGTCTTTCGATAGCATTGTGAGCAACTTTCTTCTCGGGCTTTTCGCCATTGGGTGTGCTTTCAGCTGAAGCATTGATGGGTGTTGGTTCTAAACAAAGATGAAGATAAAAGTATGTTAATGTATATTATTTCGGGCTAGCGGCGCCGACGCCATGCAGGATTACTGTTTGAAAAAAATTTATAATATTATATACGCACCAGCTGTTATGGAAGCCGACGCTGCCGAGGGAAAAGAGGCAACATCTTCAAATGGCACCAACGTGGGAGTGGGATGGCGGGAGGCAGTAGAAGCAAGTGGTGGTGCCGACGCCATGGCTCCTGCGGGGGCAGATGCGGCTGGGGTAGAGTGCGGAATGGACATGGACGGAATAGCCATGAGCGTGGCTGCCTGGTCAATAGGCGAAAGCGATGTTGATTGTCTCGGCTCGGTCTCGGTGTCATAACTTGAAGCCGGTGAGGCGTATTCTTGTTTAATGTCAAAATTCAGTGGGATGGAAGGGATAGCTGGGGGTAGCGAGGGTTCTAGTTGCTTCCGTTGTACGGGAATGTTGAAATTATTGAATTCGTCAAAATCAAACAAGTCAGACGAGTTCATATATGAGTCCATGTTATTATAGTTTGTGTTTGACAGCATGTTTTGTTGTTGGTTTCTCAACATTGCAGCCTGTAAATGCGCTTCAAATTCTGCCATGGATTGTGTCTGTTGGCCATTGGCTGTCATAAACTGCATGGAGGGATCCATATCGTCCAGGAAGGATTCAGCCATAGCCATGCCTTCTGCAGAAAACATGTTTAAGCTAGCTAGTAAGAATTTTTTCTCAAGGAAGAAGGAAGAATAAAGCCAAGCAAAATAAATAAGTTGAGACCAAGTTATAGCGTCAGTGAAACAAGTTTTATATCACTTATATGCTTAAGCCGATCAGCATTGGCACTTAGCAAAATGGCCTGATTCTTTGCACCAAAATTCCAAATAAGGCAGCCCATTTCAAGCCTGCCAGTTGCCACCGAGAGTTGAAATGATTTTTATCATAAAAACTGATATATCATCAATGGCCTTGGACACACAAACCATCAGCCCGTATCAGGGGTGTCCTCCCTTGTAAGCCGGTGCAAATGTGGAAAGCAAATCAAGGGGAACGGCCCACTTGTGTGGCGAAATTACCGTTACTTCATTAACCATCATGCTAGTCAATACCTTCTTTTTCTCTTGTTATCATTTGTCTTTTTTAAAACTATGACCTCCATCTATTCTGCAATAGACCATCGCCCAAACTCAACCTGTCCTTCACCTCATTCCCCAAAGAAGAGTCCAACCCCATATCATATTAGTAAAGAGGTGATTCAGCTGTACGATGTAAAGCTGTCAAAAGAACCAGACCCTGTTAAATTACCAACCCTACGTCCCAGGGCCGAATATTATGACACTCCAACTGCACGTCATCGCTTGCGATTACTCAGCTGTGAAGCTACTCTAGATGATGTTGTCCAACATGGCTTTCCATGTAATAGAACCATGACCATGAGAGTGACCCTTACGCCGTGGCATGGTCGAGCGGACGATCGGGATATTTATGGAGATGAGTCGGAGAAAAAGGAAAGCCTTTTCCTTCGGCGAGCTCGTGCTCGCTGGGAACGCAAGAATAGGCCAAATGAGCACTGACATGAAAATTTTTATAACATCCTCCTGTATACATCCCTTACAACTATGAAAACCCCCATCATCAACATCATGTAATAAAACCGTTTCGTGTAGTTCAAATTGCCTGCGTGTGTATTATATTACATTCGAACACTGGGGATTAGGTATTGCGGGGAGAAAAAGAAGAAAAGGAAAAATAAAAAATGAACCCCAGCAGTGTATTGTATCGGGTGTGAGAGCGGAAATGAAAAGATTGCCAGGTTTGTGCTTACTTGTAGTAAGACTCCAATTCCTCAACATCCTCTTTGGAACCAAGCCAGACACCAGAACGATCATGGATATGTTCAGGAACAATGTCCAAAGCGTTTTGTGTGCCAGTGGTGGCTTTACCTCCAGCTTGCTCAATCAAATATGCCATTGGGAAGACTTCATACAAGATACGAAGCTTTCCTCGCTTGGATTTGCTATCAGCAGGGTAACCAAAGATACCTCCGTAAAGCCTGAAATGAAGATGTGAGCATGATACTTAATTAGTACTATGTACAAATTTGGACTGCTCGCAATAAAAAAAAATTCAGAACCACAACTTACAATGTACGGTGAACATCAGCAACCATGGAACCAACATAACGAGCAGAGTACTTTTGCTTGACAGCATTCACGTAGTTCTTGGATGGTTCATCAAAGTACTTCATGTTGCCTTCATTGACGGAATAAATCTTTCCACGGCTAGGAAGGGTAATCTAACATGGAACGAAAATGAGCTATACCGTTTTTCCCGGACATGGAAGCAAACGTTATTTCTGCTTACATTGGGGTGGGTCATGATGAACTCTCCGATAGCCGGGTCGAGTGTAAACCCATTGACACCATTTCCGACAGACTATTATTTGTGGGACGGAGAAGTGCGGAAGGTTAGAAGGATATGAGGCATGTGAAAAAACAAAATGGCCAATGGCCAGCTAGGATAATAACTTACCAAGATCATCTCACAGTATGAGCCATACATACAGTATCCAGCAGCAACCAAGTGACGACCACTGCGGATAAGATCCTTCATACCAATATTCTTTGCATCATCCTATTGTAAAGAGAAACCGGAGTTGAATATGGCTTGCCCTAAATTGCATCACCTCGATACTAGCTCTCTTTGATGTGAAACTTACCACTTTGAAGATACCAAAGATCGTACCAATGGAAACACCACAATCGATGTTGGAGGAACCATCAAGAGGATCAAAAGTAACAATGTATTTTCCACGTTCCTTTGGGTTCTCGACCACCATGGCATGTTCATCTTCTTCTGACACCAACAGTGACACCTTTCCAGAGGCGATCAACGCATTACGGAAAATATCGTTGGCCAACACATCCAACTTCTTGACATCTTCTCCTTGTACATTGGCTTCGCCAGTGAGACCAAGACTTTGAATAATAAACAACAATGTCAGCTATCCGGTCATGTTTTCTTCTGATGACAACCGATCACATGCTTACAGGTTGATGAGGCCGGCTTGCTTGACCTTGGAAGCAACATATTTACAACCAAATTGAATAGCAGTTAGCAGAATGGTGAGGTCACCAGTAGCGTCGCTGGAAGCCTACAAAGACAAACAATTTTGAGTTTACAGAGGCTTATTTTTGACAGAAAATGATGGTTTACTAGCATACCTGTTGTTGAGCCAAAACGTAACGCGTCATGGTCATCAAGTCAGTACCACTACCGACGTTGATCTTTGTAAAAAGGTCCTTGTTCTCGATATCAGACATGTTGGGTCACAGAAAGGGATTTGTTGTTCTTTGGAAAAGAGCAGAAAGGTTTGAAATATGCGGAGACGCAGGGCAGTATTTATAACAAATTATAAAGCAGGCGTGAGAAATTAGGCTATAAGCTGAAGGCCAGCTTCGGGTGATCGCGGTTTGTACCGGCTTTGACTGAATTGACGTTTGGTAATTTTTATGAACAAATTCAATCAATGATGGTGCCTCACAAAAAGATTGAACCTGACACAAATGGAAAAAAGGAAATTTCATTATCATCTAATATTCGAAGCTTTTTGGCAGGGCGTAGAAAAAAAATAATAATAATTGAGCGATCATCTTTTTCATTGTTCATTCGTTATCTCCCTTTTTCTTTTGTTTTGAACGAAAAATATACACATAATTTGTCATGATGTTCTATAGACATCATAGCTTGTTATCAATCGCTCTAGTGCTGTTAGCGGTACTTTTCTTAGTCCATGCTCAGGAGAATGACGCTGGGTTGACGGAAGATCCATTTAACTCGGGAGCTGGATCGCTTGAGCCGGCGGAACCTATCCCAGATCCTGCCATGGGAGCAACCCCTCCTCCACCACCCGACCCTAATGTAAATACAACTCCCAATCCAGGTGGTTCAGATATACTGGCTGTCATGGAAGCCAATGGAGCAGGTTTAATGGCCAAGATCATCCGCACAACGCCTGATCTAGGGGATATTAGGAACAAGCTCGCCGGAGACGGCCAATACACTTATTTGGCACCGTCTGACCAAGCCATCCAAGCCAATGAGCAACTTTTTAAGAACACTACCAATGTGCGCTTGTGGGCACAATACTACTTTCTATTGGATAAAGTCGCTACGAGTGACATTCCTAGTACCGGTTCTAAGGTCTTCAATACTTCGCTGGCAACTCGAACTTCAGACCTGACTGGAAAGACAGGAAATATTCGAGATTACGTTGTTGTCATGGCGAAGCGGGGTAACGATAACGTTGTTTGGTCTACTTCACCCCAATCGCCAGCCAAATTTATCAAGCCCGACTTGCAAGCCAGCAATGGTGTTGTGCATGTTATAGACCAAGTTATCTCTCCGCCGGCAGCTTTCGAGAAGCTTATGCAAGATATACCTGAAATATCTACATTTATGTCTGTCCTCAAACACTTGAATATGTCGACTCATTATCTACATGGTGAAACTATTTTTGCTCCTAACAATGAAGCCATGAAAGAACTACCTACCAGCTTATGGTCTACTTCCAGACAAGCCCTGGCTATGCAGCATCACATTATGGTTGGACAACACTATACTGCCAATTTGGAAACGAAAAGTCTGGTCAATGCCAAAACCGGAGCGTTCTTGAAAATCACAAAGCTTTCGGATAATGATTTCATGGTCAACAATGCCCATATCATAGTAAAGGATATTGTGTCGAGCAATGGTACGTAGCTGATGATTGTTGTTGCCATGGTTGTTGTCTACGATATTCAATTCATGATTTCTTGTGTTTATATAGGTGTGATGCATATCGTCGACCATGTCCTTTTCCGACCCGGTGACAGTCCCGCTGATGATCAGAAGAAAGATGATCCTGTTACTCTTAGCAACGTTGAAGGTAAAGGGGCTACGAGCGGAGCAACCACTCCTCGCGATCTGGCATTCCACGGTGACCGTAGGGCTATGCTGGCGGTATGCTTGGCATTCTTATTGGGATATATACTGTTGGTTTAAAAAGGGGTATTGAAACCTGCTTTCTTGTTTCCATTTTACGTTTTTATACAAAAAAAAACCATCTTTTTAACATAGCTTGAAAAATAATAAAATAAAAAGCTTATAATACAATTCGGTCTATATCTATAACTTGCATCTAATCTCGTTTCATATACCAGTCAATGGCGGTGGAAAACGCAGCAAAACCAGCACAACCCAGTGCTGTAGCCTGAGGTCCAGCCTTGTGCGCTAACAGGCCGCCCGTGATACATCCAGCCGTCGCACTATTATACAAGTCATTCTTTGCTCGGTACTACAAAGAATTCAATCAGTTAAAATCCAAAGACGATAGGGTATAAGGGCAGAATGCCAACTTACTGATTCGATACAACACTCTGTTCCAGAGTAGATAGCGCCTACCACAGCAAAGTTTTTGGCCATGCTGTAAGACCGGGTACCCATATCTTTTAACGCTGTTCTAATCTGCTGTTTGGTGGTTTGCTCGACCATTTCCTGACTGATGTTAGGTCCAGCATATTCAAAGGATGACATGAAAAGACCAAATGCTGCACCCAAACCGAAACCTGCAAGATACGGTTAAAGTTAGTGACATGAACGGCATTGTTGGCCTTGATGTAAGGGAATTCCAAACTTACCAATGACACCAGACGTCACAAATTTGAAAGGACAAGATTCCATAACACCATGAATGATCTGGATCTGTCGTTCCTGGTCGGTCAGTGGAGGGCGACCAACGGGGTTGGCAGCTTGAGGATTCATGTTGTGATGGAGGTTTGAATCAACAAGGATAAAAAAAAAAAAAAGAGACGACGGGGCCAAAAAATTTTGGACTCGCTATTTCACGGAACAATCTTTGTTTCCTTTTGACTCATTCAACTCGTCTTGTCAGTCTGCACTACAATGGACAAGGAAAAATGGGCACAACAAGATTTAGAAAGTGATGACGATTCGGAAAATGATCTCGACTACCAGCCTGATCGTAAGTTAAACCAGATCTACTCCTATACGGTGTGTAACCCACACCAGTTCGCTGATTATCATGTTTATGCAGCGGAAGACGACAATGAGTCTGATAATGACAACGCCTCAGTTGTTTCTGAGGAAGAAGACGGTGAAGGTGGTGAAAAGTTGACATCCAAAAAGAGAAAGCGTTCTCCAACAGAGAATAAACCGTCTAGTGATAGGTAAATGAACAACAAGTTTGACAGTTTTACTCCAAAGCCAATGTCTTGACACATTACTGCGCCATATAGTAGCGCCCCACCACAATTGGACGACTCGGAACGAGAACGAAAGAAGCGCATAGATGCTATTTGGGCAGAAATGAACTCTACATCTACTTCCGACAAATCTTCTAAGCAACCGCTTGATGATATTTCATCTTCCATGAATCGTTCTAAAACCAGCGATGAAACCAAGGACTCCAAGGTCTCCAGCTCCATGTAAGTAGTCAATACATGAAAAAATCAATCATCTGAACATCTTTCATTGACTTTGTCCGCCAATTCGTCGATATCCTCTTTATTTTGGTCTATATAGTGCCACGCCACCATCTTCAGAAACTTCATCGCCACCTGAGGATCCCACCACTCCTAAGCGAGCAAACGCATCCAAACCCGCCATTGCTCGACCAAAATCCAACCTGTCAGCTCTAGTTAGCCAGTATAATATCAAAACCCCAAAAATGAACACATTGGATAAGAGTAAGCTGGATTGGCAAGGTTACGTGGATCGAGAGGGTATTCGTGAGGATCTCAAATATCGAAACAAAGATGGTTACATGGAGAAGGTAGCTTTCTTGCAACGTGTTGACGATCGTCGACTTCAAGACTTGAAAGCCGGCCAACGTTCAGCCCCCAAAAAGAGATAAAATCTCGCCCGTTGTAGTATTTACCACTGTGTAAATTAAAATGTACAGTAATATAACACACATCCCCCCTATCTTAGTTCAAGTTCCTTGAAGACAGTGTACAATTCCATAGTTTACATATATACAAAGAATATAAAGATTTTGTGCTTCTTGTTTTTTTATTCGTCATTCCTGTTATATCTCTTTGAGTATTTACATGATCCTTCACAAACGCATTAAAATGAAAGAGAACAATGGAAGATCAAAAATTCGTATAGTACAAGGGGGGAATATCATCTAGAGCTTTTCTATTCTAATGTGCGTTTTCATCATCTTCGTCTTCATCTTCTCCAGAACGATCACTGCCTACAACTCGAGTCCAATCATAACTTCTCTCCACTGCTGCCTCCCACTCTTTATATTTCTTGTTTCGTTTCTTCTCGTCAATTTTAGGTTCAAAAGTGTCATGAGCATTGACAGTCAATTTGGTCAATTCGTCGGTTGATTTCCAAATACCGGCAGCCAGACCAGCAGCAAAAGCGGCTCCAAGAGCAGTAGTTTCTCGCATGGCGGGGCGTTCCACCTCAATGCCCAACACATCGGATTGTATCTGCATAGCGGTATCAGCGTTGGATAAGCCACCATCCACCTTCAAAATGGTAAGCGGAACGAGAGCATCGTTCTTCATGGCATCAATGATGGCTCTTGTCGAGAAACATACGGCTTCCAGGGTGGCACGGGCGATATGTCGCTTGTTGGTAAAGTTGGTCAACCCTACAATGGTGCCTCGGGCATCATCTCGCCAGTAAGGTGCAAACAGACCGGACAAGGCGGTAACAAAATACACACCACCAGTATCGTCAACTTGGGCAGCGAGTTTGCCAATGTCTTTCTCGCTTTTAATAAGACCAATGTTGTTTTGCAGCCATTTGACAGCCGATCCTGCCACAGCCACTGATCCTTCCAAAGCGTATACGACGGGTGCGTCTGGTCCAAGCTTGTACAGAATGGTGGACAGTAATCCATTTTTTGACGTTACATGACTCTCACCGGTGTTAAACAGCAAAAATGCACCAGTACCATACGTACATTTCGCTTGTCCTTGAGAAAAGCACTTTTGTCCGACCATGGCTGCTTGCTGATCTCCCAAACAGCCCTGTATGGGAACTCCCTGCAGAGGCCCACTGGCCATATCACCGTAATGTTCAGACGATGACACTATTTTTGGAAGTATATGACTTGGCACATCAAAAAATCTGCGAACAGCGTACATCGTTATTAGTACATAAACACAGTGATGATAACTCATTACTAGACTTACTCTAATAACCAGTCGTCCCATGTTTGGGTTTCAAGATTCATAAACATTGTTCGACTGGCATTGGACATATCCGTCACATGGACACCACCATCTTTGCCGCCTGTTAAATTATACAAGATCCAGCTGTCAACTGTTCCAAACATGACACGCTCTTCCTTTATAGCATCTCGCACTTCGGATACGTTCTCAATCAGCCACCGCAGTTTTACACCAGCAAAATAAGTGGCTAATGGCAGACCACTCAAATGGCCGACTTTGTGGCTCCCTTCCTTTGCCTTGAGTTTCTTTACGGTTGGTGCCGTTCGGGTATCGCACCAGACAAGAGCATTATATAATGCTTTGCCAGTGTTCTTGTCCCACACAAGGACAGTTTCTCTTTGGTTGGTTACACCTATGGTTTTGATAGCGCTGACTTCATAGCCCATCATTTCAAACTTGCGAACAGCTTCAACGATGCACTTGTTGACCGATTTGATCAAGTCCATTGGATCATGCTCAATCCAGCCGGGTTGTGGATAAATCTGATCAAACTCAAGTTGGTGTGAGGTGACCAGCACTCCGTCATTGTCGAATATAAGAAATCGAGTAGACGTTGTGCCTTGGTCGATAGAGCCTATGAAGACCTTGTCGCAATTTTTTCGTTGAGAAAGCATTGAAGAGTTTGAAGAAGAAAGAGAAAAGATACGTAATTTTCACTGTTCAACGTTTATATGACGTTTAAGAAAAAGGAGTTTGACATCCAGAAAATTTCAAGGTCCCAGCGTATCTTAAACTAAGGCGAATTTTTAGGCGGGAAATTTTTAGAAACCTTGGCTCAACTGATTGATGACGTCTAATGACCTGCGAGTCTGTTATTAATGCAGTTCACAAGAAAATTTGAATGCTTGATATACATTGTGAATATCATACAGAAATAGTTTTTATTAGCTTAAATAATGCTCAATGAAACATATGGTGTGATTGGCCGAGCGGTGGAAAATGGATTGATTTTCCCGAGTTTTTCAGGATCGTCCAAGACCAAATCCACCGCCATAAACTCCACCAATTAATGTGGTAGGTCCGCGCGGAAAGGAAGGAACGACGATGTCATGAGATCGTTTCGGTTTACTTTGAAGATCAAAGGGTGCTGATGCTGTAGTAGGCGTGCGAATAGTGGTGGTTGTGCCATAGCCATCATCCGTTGATTTAGTCGACCTTGTTGACGTTGAACTCATGGATACTAGAGAGGTCATTGTGGGTGTTCGGCTAAGTGTGGTCGTCTGCTTTGGGCCTATAATTGGGAGAAATATACTCAATGAATTTCATACTGTCTTCAGTTTTGCTCTCAAGTTAAACTGACCTTTCTGAGCGTTTGCAGGCAATGTCTTGTTAATATCTGCCAGAACCTTTTTCAGCATGTTGTACCATTCCTGCTGTTGCTCGGCATGACCACACCGAATAGTGTGTAATTGAATAGGCACCAGTGCGTTCGCTTGCCATTCATCTGACATTGAGTGGAGAGACGATAGCTCTAGTACATTCAAATTGGTAGCTTCTTGATACTGTTTGATCTGTACATCTATGTTCCGCAGCTCCACCGTGCCTTTGTAGTGTAGCAGGCCATTGTTGCCTTTGACCTTGCAGTATATTAGCATGTCATTGAATAATAGGTAGGTTCGGGGTTCTAGCAAGTAGGCAACATTGGGATTCAGGCTTTGTGTTTGGCTGTTCACTCGATACAGGTCTCCTTGTAGTAATAATCGACGTGTGGGTGAAAAAATATTGGGAAGATTTTGGATAGAGCCTTGCAGGCTGGCCATTTGCCATATGCATGCACACTTTCTAGATCTAATATTATAGATCGTCGTGATTAGTTTACATTTCTTACTTTGACCCTTCGCAGAGATAACTCACTGTTCTGCGAAATGTCCTGCTATTGACTGAATGCACTTTTTGGCGGCTTTCAAGCCTCCGTAATCTGGATGCATAGGCGGGGTATCGAGTACAATTCGAGGAATCAATTCTGCATAAGCATCGATTCGCCTAATGGGCTCTTGCAAAAGCTGCAAAAGCCCCTTCGTTTTCGACGGCGAATCTCTTTGACATGCCTAATGATAAACAACCATCAACAAAATAAACAAAAGTGCGTGTACTGGGAAACAATTGAGCTATTACCTCGATGAATTTTCGAAATGCTTGGTTCTTATATAGTCGTTGATATGTTTCCATACAGTTGGGGAAATCATTGAGATATTGTTCATAGACTGTCAGCTTGGGCAGCTATGAGAGAGATGTGATTAAATAAATTGGGGGAAAAATAATAAGAACAGCATTTCGTAGCTACTGACATATTGTTGAAAGATATCCCAGGTGATTTGTGTTGGGCCCCATAGTTTTGAGAATCTAAAGATATACGTCAAGCTACAGTAATCTTTATAGTTATGCTAACTAAACACGTACCGCTCATTGAAGTGATCGAGCATCGAGCGATGTAGCTGATAAATTTTTTCAATATTGGAGAATAAGGCGTTGACTTCGTGATCAGTACAGACTAGCTTTTGAAGACCAAGAAATTTGCGAGCCTGGTTCTTGGCCTCTGCCCGCAGTGGCGCAAGATAAGAAATTTGTATCAATTGTAACGTTTCGACATAATTTGTTTCTGACGCGAACAACTCTCGCAAATGTGATTCTCGATTATGGTATGTTTTATCCACGTCTGCAATACTTTAATCAGATAGTGGCTCAGGTACAAATGAGATATTTTATCTTTGGCTTGCCTATATATCCCTCATCTACATCGTCGTAACCAAGCTCGTCCACGATATCCAGATCGTCTGCGTAATGGTACGAAGTTTTTACATTGCTAGGGGTTAAACTCCCCATCGAAGACGAAGATTGCATTCCTGGCAACTTGAACAAAAAGAAAGATGAAAAGGGAGAAAGTTATAAACCTGCTGCCGTTTTTCCAAAAAGAACAAGATTTTTGTTCGTCGATCAATATGAAATTGACAAATTAGGCGTGAAAAGGGGGAAATTACCACAATTCAGAGTGCTGTTTATCGTATCCGAGTGTAACAGCGATTATCAACCTCCGTCTTTACACAGAAATGTACAAAACTCGAAAAAGAGACAAGATTTTTTATGCAGAAAGTGATAAGGTAAAGGAGTTGTATCGCGCACTTTCAATGATAAGTGTGCGCTCGCGCCAACTGATAGGAAGCTTTTCGTACTCAGTTCCACGTGACGTGCAGTGCAGGCGAACGACTGTGCAATATTCAGCCGCTCCTGCAGCTTCTGTAGGGCGGAGAAACTGCAGTAAAACTATTCCATTGCATTGCTCCGGTTGGAAGGCAAAGTGTCATCTCCTACTATCTCAGGTAGGATGCCAAGTTCACCATTTCTATGCCGTGAGATAACTCGCAGCTTTTGTTACATTACATATTCCAGTGGCTTGCTTGTCGCTTGCCCTACTTTCCACTTTAGGATTGTTAATATACCACAATTTTGATATATAGCACAAAGCCGAGCAGTCTATGGCCGTGGATAAAAAAATCTAGCGCTCAGTAGTTTCCGATGCCGAAAATCTTTGCTACAAGCGGTACTCTCGCCGCGACTTTGCTGGTTTCCTATCTGTTTCACTATCAGACTATCAGACATTTTCAATGAATTTTTCCATTAAAAGACAAAGCGGTGGCTATGGTGCCTTGGAGATAAAAGGCACTTGGTACGTACCAAGACAAGAATAAGCTTAGATTCCATATTACAAAGCTATTAAATGCTATTAACATGCCTAAATCAATATAATTATATGTATACCATCTCCTTCAAGCTGGTGTTTTAAATTTCGCTTTATGTTAGACCATATTCGCTTGACATGCCATTGTGCCAGGCTGCACAGGGGAAGTAGCAGTCATGTCACGTGTAGGCACTGCTGGCCTGCCAGCAGTACATTTTCTAGCCAGTATTCGGCACCCAAATTCCATTCGCAGACAGCAGATGCATTGGTGGTAAACCATGGATGAATCAGAGGGTAATGGTCGATCGACACACTCAGATGACTCGTTCGCAAAAAAATACTCATTGTCAATAACAATTGCTAGAAATTTGCCGAGTATGCCGCTCAGAGGCAACGGAGGATCAACCTTTGTTTTACCCATGCAAGTGCTCTGGTAGCATACGCTACGTCCATCAGGAGTGGTACGTACCTTTGCGAAAGCCGAAGTTTGTGTACTCTATCTAACCACCTCATCTGCCTCTGCTTTTTAGCTTGACGGAATGGCTCTCCCATAGCAAAAAGAAGTAAGCAGCTCTTGGTTACTCAGCCATAAACGACCGTTGAAGCCGTTTTTACTGACAAATTTCACAATAGATATTGTGAGCTCTGCCACCATCCTTTTACTTTTACTCCCATCTATAGAGAAGATATGCCTGAGCGAATACCTATACGACTCTTTGTGACACAATTTATCTTGCGCACATTATATGTGCTCTTAACTATCATGCGAACTATCTTTGTTGCCATCATTTGGTTGGTAGTTGTACCTTATACGGCTTTATGGATATGGAGATTTTATTTTTGGAGTGGAGAAAACATTGTTATCAATCATAGAGCGAGCATGCCGACTGCGGAAAACAGCACCATGCCGAATTCAGCTGGCAACCGAACACAGCCAGAAGTAACGCAACTCGAAAAATCCATTAGGCATGTGCAGATTCGACAAATTGAACCATGTATCTTCCAATTCGCTAATTGTAATGTTTTAGGCTTTTCGTGGCAGACTGTATGCAAGGACAATTGATTACATTTGTCGTCATCCTAGCGTTCGTTGCATTGTTTTTACTTCGAGAATGGGTCGTGCAGAACACTCCTCCAGATCTTCCAGCCAATGATGTAGGTGAAGAACTTCCCGCTGGGGCAGTTCCCATACCACCGCTAGCTCAATTGGATCGACAGCGATTGTTTCAGGACTTGAGCTCGGACGAATCCGACAGCGACGAGGAAAATGAAGAGGAAGCACAAAACAGGGCAATAAGAAATGCTCAGCGCAATGCTTCCAGTGTTGAAGAGGCGAACGGCAGAGCAAATGCCATGAACATTGGCTGGCAAGCACCAGAACTAAACCCTGCTGATGCTATAGCACAACCCCCCGTGGAAGTCAATGCGGCTCGATTGGCGCTACAAGCTCGACAGATGCAAGCTATCCAACAGCGAAATGATAACAATGACGACGAATTTGAATTCGAAAATGCCGTAGATGACTTGGACGGTGTGCTTGAAGCTGTTGGTTTGAGAGGCAATATTGTGGTGCTTTTGCAACATACCGCTCTCATGGTTGTGCTTATTGCTGGATGTTTGGGTTCTGCCGTTTGGACCCCCTATATCGTTGGCAAGGCTTTTATTCTGGTAAGCATATGACCGAAAGTTCTTCATTCAGAGCCCGAATTATGTTTGATATGTCATTTGTATAGATCTTTCCTACGGTGTTTGTTCAACTTCCTATACAACTCTTGCGACTGTTTATCGATCCAATCGTTGATATTGCACTAGATGTCGTGTTGCCATTCGTACTCGAAACTTTGAAATCACAATCAGCTCACCTTCAACATTTAGCGAAAACATCGCCAGCTGTTAAAAGCATCATCGATGGTTTCCAATCATTGACTTGGAATTTGGGCGCATCGAATAATGCTGATAATGGGTATCAAGTTTGGAGTGTTACAGGAGACAAGTCTTTCCACGATATTGCTCATCTTTCATGGTCTCAAAACGCAACTTTCGTCATGCCTTACTGGGAAAAGTTAGTGAACACGAATTATGAGCAGTTATTGATAGCAATGCGCACTCAATGGTACAGATTTGCTTTGGAGGACTCCTCTGCAGACCGCATGGCATGTATCTTGATTGGATATGGTGTACTAGTTACAATTGGTTCTTGGTACCTGGCGAGATCACGCAATGCTTACGGACGCACAGTTGGGAGAGCACTTCAACAGGCGCTTCGACAACAGGGAGCTATTCTGAAAATCACTTTTTTTATTGCTATAGAATTGATGCTCTTTCCTCTGGGTTGCGGCATTTTACTGGATTTTGCTACTTTGCCTCTGTTTCCAGGATCCACTGTGGCCACCAGATTTGCGTTCTGGCAGTCTAATCCAGGCATATGGACTTTCTTTCACTGGTTGCTGGGTACCATGTTCATGTTCCATTTTGCCGTGTTTGTTACGTTGTGCCGTGAAGTGGTCCGGCCGGGCGTTATGTGGTTCATTCGAAATCCAAATGATCCTCAGTTCCATCCCATCAAAGAAATACTAGAAAGACCTGTCATGTTTCAACTACGAAAGATTGGTGTCAGTGCATTGCTATATGCTGGCTTGATCTTATTTGGTATTGGTACAGTTGTTGTTACCATCTCACATTTCGGAGGCTCTATATTGCCTCTAAGGATGTCCATGGAGTAAGTTGACGAGGTATCTATGGTGACACTCATGCACAAACTCATATTTCATTGCCTCTACAGAAACTCATCGTTCTCGTACCACATTGATCTCATTGCCGCTCATGTTGTCATACCAACAACCATGACTCGTCTGAAAGTCAAGGCTCGCTTCAAGGCATTACTTCAAGCTTGGTGGAAAGTAGTGTCCAAGCATTTGCGTCTATCGTCATTTATGTTTGATGGCCGCTTCGCGGAGGAAGAAGGCACGCATGTTCGAAAGACTTGGAAGGCGTTCTTGTTGAGACGCAAAGCACCTATTCCCGACATCTCGGATGGAGAGGTCTCCATCAACAGTTTTTCAGCCGACGGCCAAGTGGAGTTCGTCAAGGATGGCCACTTGGTGCGTGCGCCTAAACATGATGGGGTACCAGTAGTTCGTGGAAGGCGCATGCTAGTGCCTGTGGATCCCGAAACATATGAAGCCCTCGATGAGTCAGACCGTCGCTTGGGTCATCCTGCTTCCGCTGGCCCAGGTGGAGAGGAATTGAATACAGTGGTGGTTTATGTGCCTCCTAAATTTGGACGTCGGATTTTCTTTTTCTTGTACCTGATGTGGCTATCCGGCGCAGTCCTTCTATGCTCTGCAACTATACTTCCACGTAAGTAGCGTTTTGGTGTGGGCAATGATCTGGTGATATTTTAATTTGACTTCTTGCTCTACAGTTATCATGGGCCGCTACTTGTTCACGTTTTATTTGGCAAAAGATCATGCAATGCACGATCTGTACTCTTACCTACTCGGCTTACATGTCTTACTAGCGCTGTCCTTCTCTGCTGATTTTGTCGTCCGCAAGATAAATACTTGGCAAGCCAATCATTTCAGTATGAGCTGGCCAGGCGTGTATCACACAGTGATGCATGCTCTAGCTCGCGTTGCCAACACTACATATGTCTTGCTAGCCTTTGGACTGGTCATGCCCATGCTTGTTGGACTATTCGTTGAGCTTTATTTTGTTTTGCCGCTACGCAGATCAACGAGACAAGACATTACAACCAATCTCCTGCAGGTAAATATTAATCAATGGAACTTGCAGTGTCAGCGTTTTATTCACGTTTGTCTATACTCTACGATGATAGGATTGGTCGGTTGGTATAGTATACATGAACTTGACCTATGGGTTCCTATCATGGCTACCCGAAAACTATTGGCGCAGATCCCTTCGCCAAATATTCGCAAATGGAATCCTGGAAGCTGAGGCTCGTCAAGCTACCAAGCTTTTCCTAGGTCCAGTCATTTTTGGCGGCCTTCTTGCCATCATTATACCAGCGTTGGTCGCTTGGGCAGGCATTCAACTTTTTGGTAAGAGCGATCCTGTTCTAAGTTCGATATGTTCCCCCTGAGTTTCATCTTGCTAACCATTTAACAGCTCCAGATAACGCGACTGTTCAGAACTTGATCGTTCGTCTAGCTTATCCAGTAGCTTGTGGGCTGGTCATACTGTATCGCACAGCGTCTTTGTCGATTGTTGCCATCAAAGCTTGGGTGCAGTCCGTGCGAGACGAAGCTTATCTTGTTGGAAGGCAGCTACATAATTTGCCACCTCCTCAGCGGGAAACTGATTCTCAAGATCCCCTTGTACATGCAACTTAGACCCTAACCAAACCGACCAAAACTTCTGCCAAAAAATTAACCTGCAAAAAAAAAAATTGGCTGAAAAGGCAATAGGAAAACGTGTATTATAAGGCTTAAAACCATTTAAATAAACAATAGCATTCGATAGAATCTGTCGAAAATGGCGCGCATACTGATTAACAGCTGTTGCTCTACTTTTTTGTTTGGCTCGATAAATGAGGCCTCGCCATGAACACGTCTAAAAATAACATGGCCAACAGTAGATCGGGCTGAGGTGACCCATTGCTTTGGAGCTTTTCATCGATTAAATGAGTTGCAAATTACCGGATCATTAGAACTATTGACCTTTGATGGCCGGATTGTCAACAACAACAAGAATGCACATGATTCTGGCCCTCGGTCAGCGCATGAACAACTGGAATATGGAAGCTGAAACTTGAAAGTTTCTTTACAGGGCCACTTGGCGAAAGCTGAGGGCCAATGATTGGTGGCATGGGTCTTAAAAGCCAAAAGTTGGACCATTTCTACGCGGGTATCTCTACGGTTTTCCATATTTACCAATCTTATTTTGAGAGATTTATGAATGTGACACAAGCGTGGTTGAAAATATTTTTATTGGCTTTTGACAAATGATGGCTTTCACACTGACTCCAACCTACGTTTTACCAAGCAATACTGGCAAAATCTCCAATGAATTATAAATAAGTTTGATCTGAAATAAGAACCCCTTTGTCGCGTGGATTAATACTAACGATAGCTGTAAGAAGAAAGAGTAGATGCAGATCAATTAATCTTGCAGAATTGATGGAAATTATAGCGGAGTGTATTCGGTTTTGCGCAAAGAAATTCCCAATACAATAATATATACTTTGCAGGTCTTGGCCTACCACCAATTCAAATCTTGTTTTTTTCTCTTCTTTAAACAAACCCCTCCCTTTCCAATCCTTTCTGTTATTGTTCTTCGCTGGTCGTTGTAACCCCTCACAAACATGAAAACCGTTCAATTTCTGATTACTGCGCTGTGCGCTTCATTCTCTGTCGCCCTAGCTTCCCCTGCATCCATCACTGACAGTAGCGTTGAGCGTCGAGCCCTTTTCCAAAAACGAGGTTCTTGCTCAAAGACCTACAAAGGTATGCGACAAAGCTGATACTTGATTTGACTTTGATTAGCCAATTTTTAATACCTTGAACAGTGGCTTCTGGCGACACCTGTAGCACTATTGCACAGAAATTCCATATTTCTATCAACAACTTGTATGACTGGAACTCGAGTATCAACCGTGGATCCTGTAACAACTTACATATTGGACAATCTTATTGCGTCAGCCAATCTTCAACTAAACGTACTACTACCACCAAGAAATCCACTAAGAAGTCGACAAAGAAGACAACAAAGAAGGCCAGTACCAAAAAAACAACTACGAAAAAGACTTCTACCCAAAAATCGTCCGGCAGCAGCAGCAGCAGCTCGTCTCAAAGCTTCTCTGGTGATGGAACTTGGTTCAATCCTGGACTGGGCTCCTGTGGAGTTACCAATGATGATAATGACATGATTGCAGCCTTGGTAACTATACCTAATATGAAATCTGCTAATGAAACCGCTGTTAACTTACCATTTGAATCTTTAGAACGCTCCTCAAATGGGTAGCTATCCAAATCCTAACAAGAATCCCAACTGCGGCAAATATGCTATGGTGCATGGCCCCAACGGCTCAGTTCGCGTAAAAAGTGAGTTTGTGCCAATCATTTTTTTTTTTTTACCAAGAATACTTTACTAACCCGATTTTTAAACAACAGTAACCGATACTTGCCCACCCTGCCTTAAAGGCTCTTTGGATTTGAGTCCTGCTGCTTTTGCAAAGATTGCAGACCTTTCGGCAGGTCGTGTTCATATTACCTGGACATGGGATTAAATTTGAAGTAGATAGACAAAAATCTCTCCTTTGAAAGATTTTCTAGTCCCCTTCATTCTTCAATGTTCAAAGCATATTACAAGCGTTCAGTAATATGAATTTTTGATTATTCACTCGTAGACTGCCATGTGATTTTGTCAGCCTAGCGCGATATCGTATTGACACGGTAGATAGCAAACATTCACCTTTAAAGTGCTTTAGGGTTCGTTACACCAGTGCCAGAGTTTCAGATTATGACTATGGGTTTATGATAAGCTATCGGCTTTGAGCATTGACAACAAATCATGCCCTGTGTTCAATTGATTTGACGATATACTAGACGGATGAGCCGTTGCATGTCAAAAGCTGAAAATCTTTGGCAGGCTTGTTGTTATGAAAGCCTGACTGAAATCAAAAAGTTGAGCAATACATGCGTAATGAATTGACCAATACCCGCATGCACTGTGAAAAGCCATCTGAACCTAGTACGCGGGAGCGTTTACTATTTATTTGAAGCCATGCAGGAGACTTTTTGTTAATTGGAGCTCTACCCAGGTCTTGATAGACACTCATAAGACATGAATGTAATGTTGTTATCTACATATTTCCAACCAAAATGTGAAACCCCTCATTGGTCACCTTTTCAGAAATAATATTTGCTTTGCAACGTCAATCAGCTAGAACATTGCATAATGATGTATTTATTCCATACTAAGGAGCATATGTTAAGAGTGTTATTATACTTTACACCTTCCTGAACTACATTGCGATCTTCCACAGCATTTTCCACCACAACAGATTCTGTCCGAGCCACTACCGTGACAATCAGAATCATTTGTACAAGAATTTCCTCCTTGTGCGCAGTAGCATTTTCCATCACTCTGTATTCCTGAGCCGCAGCATCTTCCTTCAATTGGTGATTGGCCACATTCGCCACACTGCACGCCAGGCTCTGGATACACGCATTTTTTGTTGATACATTCTTGTACGTTAGGGCACTGAATGTTTGCCAAGCAGCCTTCTGATAGATCACATTGAGTGGCATCAATACAAACCATTCCATATTTGTTTGGCGTCTGTTTGTAATCAGTTAGGTAGGCCACACCAGCACAGCACTCAGATGGATCATTTACAAATCCACTATCGCCCCGGCAATTACGTTTACTTGGGTTGGTACATTTGCGAAGTGCTCCAAAATCTCCAGTTTTAGTTGTTTGCAGGTTGATGCATTTATACTCGTTTGTGCCCAAAGGTAGCAGGCATTTTTCATTTGGTCCGCATGGCTTTGTGCAAGTGGTTTGAGCTGCTACACCACCTAATAGCAATAAAGCCAGAAATTTCATTTTTTCAACAGCCAAACTTGAATTAAAGGGCACAAGATTCAAATTGACAGAGAGTTGTCCTTTATAGCTTCGTTTCCAACAACGAAAAACTCGAATGTATCTCCCACTCCCCGTCTATTATCGTCAGGGGCGCGCACTTCTGAGAGTTGAAGCAATGTGTAGATCAGTGAAAAGCCCTTGCATTAAAGACAAGTTGCTATGTAATTCAAGTTGATTGGACTGATACTCGAGCTAATTAACAGCCGCCAATCGGGGGTAAGATGAACTTTGGTGATGTGTAACTATCACAATCCATCTTCAATAGACCAACGTTGTGCTTTTGAACCACGCGATCCACCGCAATAATATTTCATTCTAGCCACAGCCTTTCCTTGAATAACATTTTCGCTGCACTGGCCTCATTCCCTTCTTGGTCCATCAACGCACTTTTTGTCTAGGCAACAATATCCTTAAGGGCATATGGCATTCCACTGCAACTTGGTGCCCAGCAAGTAGTTTTGTAGATCAACGTAATTCTACGTCATTTTCAAGGGGACGAAACAAGCACTGCTCACTTGGACCGCACTCTTTAACGCAGGAACATTGAGCCGCCACAATGTCTCATAACATGAAATTCAAATATCATTTTTTAGAGACCAAGTTGAATGCTCAAGCGCATTGACGCGGCCACTTTTCTAGTCAGAATGCTATAATTGACCCAAAAAATTTATGGTAGTACTATGATCCAGCCTTGTTTACAGCTGCACATAGCTGACAAGTCAAACAACACCGGCCACGACGTGTACAATCAAAGGAGATAATAGTCACGTACTTTATGTCGGATTGTAAGTCCTGTTTTCAGATTGGGTATAAAGTACAGATTTTGGAAACATAGGTCGAAACGATATCAGGCGGACATTTAGTCCAGTAACTTCACCCAATTTGTTCATTATGAGAGCAAATAAAATCGCAAGAATATACTGATAGGCCACAAGATCATTCATAGCCATGACTTTTTGAGCAGCGTACCATTAAGTGAGGCCATCGATCGCCAAATGTAACATGCAGGCGACATTCTCCTGCCTTGACTGCACCTGTAGTAGAGCATCAAGATGCGGGGGTATTACCTGACCCGGCCAGGAGCATACCAGGATTTTGTTGTTGGATCGGTACAATGTATAGTGCTCAGCACTAAGTAAGTACTAAGAATATGACAACAAATTGAATGACAAAAGTGCTTACATCATGCACTATAGTTGAGAAAGTCATACATGTCGAAATGTTTATGTACTATATCCGCGATTTCTCCTGAGAAAATCAAGGATATGAACCGGACTAGAACACCTTATTGCCGACCTGATGATAAAATTAACATTATAATTACACAATGACTCAATTATTAGCTCCACTTGGTCCCCAACTAAAGTAAAAATGCGTTCTTTTACTCGAGAATTATGGGTAAACAAAATTTACAAACGGACTATGGGTGGTATGATCTGCAAAGTACGATTCACCGCTATATATGCGCTAAATTATATTATGACCGACTTGTGGGCAAGAGTGTGCTCATATTACGGCTCGTTCTCCTGACGATCTTGCTGATCAAAATCGTAGGCATTACCGAAGGGGCGATTGAGATATCCTTTCAAGATGTCTTCTTCAGGTTTGAACTCAGCCTGTATCTGCAGGCCATATCCGTGTTCTTTAATTGTTTGCTTCAACGCTTCAGAGTAATCAATGTGCATAGCATTTCTGATAACACATTTAGTATATTTGTAACAAATTCAATCGTTGGAGAAGACTTACCGGTACCATGGCGCGAAATAAATAGAAGCTAGCATAACGCGAATTTGGTTTGTGAAATTAGGTTTCCCACCATGCCAAAGTCGTAAGTCGCGAATCACAATTGAGCCTTTCTTCACGGTCGGCTGACTCGGTGGACGCTCTTCTCGACGCTGTTCCAAGAGACTTTCTACTATCCTGCCGCTTGCTCTGTCTCCGTGTTTACCTTCTTGGCAATTCTGGTCGAATACGTGAGTGCCTAACCACACTTCTGTACTGCCGTTATTAGGATTCATTTCCACTAGAGGCACATTTACCACAAACGCGAATGGGCAACTAGGATGATCAAAGTCAGCGTCAGAGTGTGTTGGCTGAGACTGCGGTGGGCAATCGGCCGTTGGCGGGAGAGCAGTATTTCCGGAGACAAAGGTCAGTCTCGGACAAGGTCCCATCATCGAAGATGTCACCTGGGTAGCAATGGCATTGAGAAAGATATTAGGCTCAAAAAATTCCACAGTTAATGGCGGATCCTGCTGGATATTGCTAGCAAAAAAAACTTAGCATTTTAAGCAGAGAAGCATAATCTATAGGATTACTTTTCTCTTACCCCTTGTTGTAATTAAATGGACTGGCATCTCCAGCCGACTGCAAAACGACAGCATCTTTGATCATCTTTTCGTTCAAGCGGTCAAGCTTGGCATGCTCTATAACATCCTCTAGAACAACAAGACCATCGCGATGAAGGCTTCGTGTGGCAAGCTCCAAATTTTTCCAATTCAAGGAGCCAGACGCTACTTCCTGTGGCGAAACTTTAATGACGATTGGGAGGGATGGAAGGTGCTTTGTAACGGTCTATATGTTTGATGAGACAAGTAAAGAGATGTGGATAATATTTATTTCCTTCTTACCTTTACAACATTAATCATAACGATTTAATGTTAAGTTTCGAGAGGGAGGAAATACTACGTTTATATGGTTTTTTGTTCTTTGTCCTCACGAACTGCAATATCTAAGTCAGACAGTCTCGAAAAGGATGGATAAAACCCCGAGGGCATGGATAAATTGGAATTGGAAATAGCCGAATTTGCTACTTTCAACTTCCATAACTACCTTCTCCACACCCGTCGATCTTTGGCCTGCTCCTTCTACTATCTATGATATGGTTCAATTGTAATATGTGGTATAAACTATATCAACGTATATGACGGAACACCTATCAGCCTTATCATGGCTTCTAACATTAAGATGAGTGCTAAAAGCGATCCCCAAAGTAAAATGTACATAAGCCGGGGAGTTCCCCGGTAACGATTACTCCCAAACACAGCGGATAGAAATGGCAGTTATCAGAGGGGATCTCCCCACCATAGTACAATGGTAATCTCCTGGGTAGCGCTAAGGACATCAAGTCTTCGAAATTGGATTTTGTCTGCTTTGATGGCCTTATATTCGCAACCAAATATGATCAAGAGTTTTTGTCCAATTACTTTTGGGATTTTCATGATGACTTTACAATTAATCTAACAAACCTGCGCTGCTCAATTTCTATTGCTATTATCTAATATCAGTTGCCCGAACTAGTACAGTTACTGGTTGGTAGTTGCCTTCACCCAAATGTATGTCCCTAGTAGACTGAAAGCTTTAAATCTACAATTATATTGATGTGCTCCATGATTCATCGTTGAATATACGGATCTAAAATGCACGTTTCGAAAAGCGTAGCCAACTATCTTAGCAAAGTGGTAGCATCTGTAAAAGGCGTGTATATGTGGCCGACTCAAAATATCTTACTTTCAAATGTAATTCAAATGATCCGCAAATGTTGACAATACAAAACAAGATGCCATAAACATATAAACATTGCATATTGAAATGTGTATAATCAACCTTATGTTTTTGGCGTGAACTTGATGTTTCATATCTATGCCGAAGTCGTGCTGGGGTTGATTATGTTGTATTGGGGTGAAATGTTACGCTTTTCTCATATTCATCGGCCTTATACATTCCATGTATGTAGTATATTAGCCAAGATACAGCAATCCCCTACATAACAGCAAAACTAATGGGAAATAGTAGACTTTTCCTTGACATAGCTAGCGTTTGTTGCTTGGTCACGACAGAGATTGCACTTGAGAAGTAGAGAGGGTGATGATGTCAAAGTAGTAAAAAATATCAGAGGGGGTGGTATATTCCTATATTTAGGGGAGAAAAAAAAAGGTTATTATATATCTCAGGAGACAAATATACAAAAGGTCTTGTGAGGACTTTTACATCACGTCTACGAGGTACAATGCTAGTATCACAAACAAGTTACGCAACGGGATCAGAGCGGATTTTCTATATGCAGGTCCAAGCAGCTTTAAATAAGAAATATATCATGCATGCGCGTTTATTTTAAAGCTTTGTTCTCATGCTGTATAGAACGTTCGAGGTCATGTAACTAGTGCAAATAGGTTTAAGTCTTGAACAAGTCAGGCAATGAAATGTTGCTCTCCATGCGCCACTCAGATTGTGTATCCAAGCAGAACAAATTACTGTTTTCGTATATCTGATTTGATCAGGTATGATGATCGGAAGCACGGATACAATTGGCCGTGCAACAGCCCAAAAAAATAAAATGCGATAATGTGTATCCCACGGAAAGGCAACCGAGATTGCTGATGTTCAGGTGAACATAAAATTTTGTGGGAGAGGATATTGCAAGCAAGCATAGCCTTTTGACCATGTTTAGGCTTACCCAATGCCGAAATGAAGAGCAGCGAGGATTTATGTCTCCCCCAAGGCGTGACATAGATCTTTGAGTCACGATATTCTACGAACTAAGCTGTGGTAACCGGATTACTATTCCAATGGCATCACGTTCAAACAACCAATATGCATGCAGAAGTAATTGTTCGACAACCACAGAGAATTATGTCTCTCAATTGCAGACCTATAATTGGGAAAAAGTGCGACAGTATCAAGGGGTAAAAGATTTGGACATTGATAGTTATGGGAGAGCTACTTTGATTGTACATTTCCTCAAAGTTTTGGGTTCGAATTACAGTAAACAAATAAGAGTGAGCTCTGAGCACCCACATGCTAAAACTGTTACTTTCTTGCTGTGCTTTAAAAGGTAGTTTGGTCTCGAGGCCAGGGTAGTATTACATATGAGGTTACAGTCATTTTCTTATTCCTTGTAAGACACAGTATCTCACTTGATGACCAAACACTATATAGATTTCTTTGTCTGTAGCCGGCCGATTGCGCAGCGGTCTCCTGCAAAGCACCTGCATTAGCCAGCAGACGTGAAGGAACTCACAAAATTTTGCACTCCCAATGGTAGCTTGCATCCATGTTTGCTACATAAAATTAATTTTCTTATTTCCGCGCACTTGCAGCATTAAAGTAGGGCAATAACATAAAAAACCGGCTTTGTGGAGTGCTGCTGTCTCAAACACCAAGCATATGAGTAAACCCAGTGGCTTGCAAGGCCTTGGGATTAATTCCAACCGTCATGAGAGGCGTTCACGATGGCAAGGTTCTATGGGGTGTTAAGATGTCACGGGTGACAAAGAGCAAAAATTACTTTGCTCGGCCTCGCAAATCGGTCAAGAGGTCTCATGGCATATACCAAAGTTTTGGTGCGCGGATGTCGTTCTGGCTTGTAACAAGAGTGTAATAGTTTGCATAAATTTGTGATCATCACCCCGCGCTGACTTCTCTTTCTGCCTTTTTTTTCTTCTCAATTATATAGACCTTACCTGTAACGAAATCGTTCTTTCTTGCTTAATTTCTACTGCTCGCATTTCCTTATTTTGCTTGTATTGTCAATCATGTACCTGTATCCAACTCGTCAACCCGAAATGAACCCAGAGACTTATGCTACGATCGTTTCGCCTTATCACTACAATAATCCAAGCTTTAATCCCCATCCTCCAAGGCACAGTAATCGAGATAACGGCTATCAAGATATTACTGGACCACAAAGATTACAGGATCCTAGCACGGTCAACTCTGCCAATGATAATGCTCCAAGTACCAACGGCAGTAGTGGATCTTATTTCACCTGGCTAGTTTTTCTGCAAGAGAAATGGGTACCATTTGATTTCCAGAATCAGGGACGTCTAGAGCAAACACTCAGCCTCGGAGGTACATTTGTTGACATTGAGGACTCTCACTTTCCATCAGTTAAACGAGTACGAGTATTTCCTCGTTCAAACTACTTGAGCTATCTGGGAATCAAATACAGACTTAGTCGAGTTCTACAACCCGACGCTTGGATGGATCACGATGAGCAAGCTCAATCTTGGGAAGGTCGCATCACGGCTCAACCAGATGGCTGGTAACTTCCTTAACCAAGCCCCGGAAAAAAAAGAAAATTAATATGCTCTCTGCACAGCCTTACATATGCTAGAGATTCTCTGTGGGCTTTTTTTCTTTATTTTATTTTATATTATTATTCCTTACTTTCTATAACCGTGTATTAACACTTGATTTGTATATACCCCCATTTTGGTTGTATGCAGTCATATTACAACGATTCTGCATCTCCAAATAACTTGTTTTTTTATATCCAATTTGCTTCTTTACCATTCTATTTTATACATGATAACCTCCAACCCAATTACAAGTAGAATTTTTCCATAGTTATACCAAGACAGCCAACTGCTCTTTATTACTTTCTGCCTTTGTTGAATCTATATATCTATATATATTACACAATGTATCCACGAATGTTTGATTTTGACTATTTGAAATTGCCCAAATTTCCTTCATTTGTCGTGGTACTGCCTTGCACATGACTTGACTGTAACAAGTCATGGGTTGTTATGTTGGGGTTTGCCACTTTGCTGAAAGTGCAGGCACAGTGAGGTTTCAAATCCCGCGTAACGGGGTTCGTCTTGGTTGCGGTTATTTGCTAATGGGCCGGAAGTGAAAATCAGCCAGGTACAATTTGTCAAAATGATGAAGTTGGGTTGGTTTACCGCCATACAAAAAATCAGTCTTTATTTTTACAGCCGATTCCCACCTGTTCATTCTCCACTTCCATGCTCCTTTTCTCCAGCTGAACATATTTACAGCAACCTCTTGCAATATTATCAATTAATACCGCCAAGGCCATCCCCCCCATTAAAATGACTCGAAAATTTTTCAAGCCAAAATGAAAGAAAGCAATATCATTGGTTATGGTTCATTGCAGCTTACGTGATCACGTTAAAAGAGTCCAATCATTTGCCACTGTAGTAAAGTGGATAGAGCCTTGCCACTTATAACCGGATATAAATAGTCTATTTCCCAATCTACTTCGTGGCCTTACGGAAAGGGATGGAAAGGGTGACATGGCAGTGATCTACTTGATTTCCCAGCCAAGCCGAGATAGACGTGAGGAGAGAGAATAGGGTTGGGCAGGTATCCCGCTCACCCGCCGCCTTAACAGTGGCCATAATTGGCGAACGACAGCGCGAATATACAGTTTTATTCCTAATAAAATACCTTCCCGAGTATGCGGACTTGTCATCAGAGAAAATTCATTATCCGGCTCGGGTCCTTCCTTTTGGCTCTTATGAAACGAAGTCTAAGACAAATGAACCATACTAGTTGACCTCATGGGGCAAACGATTGGGGCGAATGGATAGAAAAAGAAAAAAAAAAGTCTCAGGGTCTTGGAAAAGGCACACCAGAGCTAGAATTAGTTGGCTGCTTGATTCAGTATGTTACTTGTTAGATTTTATTTCCATAGTAGTTAAAGCTGAGCAATTCGGCTCTCTCAGGGCTGGGGGAGGGAGGACCTTGAATACCACGTTGACAAGACAGCTAACCATGAACATAAAAAGCGAAAACTCCTAAACATTGCTAGCCATATCAAATACATGAAATATCAGCAGCTAACAAAAGACAGACGGTTGGTCTTCATAATGGATTTGAGATAGATTGAAATCGGTTGGCTGATGGAAATTTAGATCACACTTTTTTTTTTGTCTATCCTCTGCCGTCACCTTTTTTTTTTTACGAATATTTTTTTTTATTGCCCCGCCTAACAGGCTTGTATTTTTTTTTTTTCTCTTTCTGTGGACACTCTTCTCTTTCTTCACACTTCTTTCCCTCCTTTCTTTATTCTAAACTAGAATGCAATCGCTTCAGCACCAATATTATGCTGGATATCCTTATGGTCAGCAACCTCCGTCGCAACAGCATGATCAATCTCATCAACCCCCTCCTCAAATGATGCAATCCATCCCAATGATGTCCTCTCATCAGTTTGATCACCAGCAACCACCGCACCTTCATGATCAGCTAGCCCAGCAACAATCCGCTACGCTTCCTCCTGTGAATGGCAAGGTTCCCGGGCAAAAACGCAAGCAAGTGAAAAATGCATGTGGTACGTGGAGATAAGTTCTATATGGATAGTTTAGTGCCACCCTAAATTGGAGAATGGCAAAACCACCCACAAAAAATATAATATGAAAATTTTAGACTTACTTATTTTCTTCTCCCCCTTTAGTCAATTGCCAAAAGGCTTGCAAAAAGTGCGATGATGGAAGACCTTGTCAACGTTGTATCAAGTTTGGTTTGACGGATACTTGTGTTAATTCCGTTAGAAAGGAAAGAAAGAAGGGTGTGAAGCGTGGCCCTTATAAGCGAAGACAAAAGGGTGAACAAGGTTCCGCTTCCGGTTCAGTGGTTGATAGCACCACCAGCAGCCCTCAGCCGTCTTCCCTTTATGACACGCCTTCAGGCTCTCCCGCCTTACGTTCACCTTTGCCTTTCTCGGCTTATGGAAGTGCTCCACCTCCTTATGGTCAACCCAACCAATACGATCCTTTCCCTTATCAACAAAACTATGGTTACCCTAAGGATCAATCTATTCTCGGTCAACATGCTCAACCTAGCAATGTTCCATACATGATGCCTAATCAGCATCCTATGTATCATTCCTTGTCTTACCCCATGGTTGTGCCTTCCCAACCATCTGATGTATTGGCTCGTTCCATGTCCAACTCGCCTTCTCCTAATGTTCAACAACAACAACAACAGCAGCAGCAACAACAACATCAACAACAGCGATTGCATCAACAACAGCAGCAGCACCATCATCAACAACAACAACAACATCATCATCAACAGCAGCAGCAGCAACACCAACAGCATCAACAAGCGCCTAATCAACAACAACCCACCCCTCGATCAGAGAATAATGAAGATGAAGATGAGGATGGTAATAAGTTGAACATCCTCTCTCAACTCTGCAGCGCTGTGCTGGATCATAGCGATGAAGACAAGCCATCCGACAAGAAAGAGTCAAGATCTTCTCCTCCACCGGTGAATGGTAAGCCAGCTACTCATCCTGGGTACCTGAATACTCAACAACAACCACAACAAGTGTATGGCACTCCTGGATCTAGCCCTGGACGCATGGATGATCAAAAACAATGGGGATTGCCTTCACTTCAAAATGTGGTGAATGATAACCATCACCCTCAGCAACAACAACAACAATGGGTTGGCAACACCCATGGCGCTAACGGATGGTAAATGCGCAGCTATAATGTAGTAGGATTTTATGCAATCCTATGAAAACATCTATTTTCTTCCTTTTTATTGAAATAACTCGCAACCATCAAAGCTACATATCAGCAAAAAACAAAAATAACAACTACAACAAACCCTCTTTTTTCTTTTCGATAGACCAGATCTCTTTCTTTCTCAATTATCTTTTTCTTCTTTGCTTCCATATCCTTTTTCCTTATTAGTTTGTACATACCTGATGGTACCGACATTTCTTTTTTTCGTTGTCAGGTGCCCAGTTTGCTTTACTAGTTCTTTTTTCTTATTGCTTTACTAGTTTGTCATTATCTCTTTTTTTTACTTCAATCTAAATGGTTTCCCCTTTTCAACTTGCTTTTTTTTTTTTCTTAACCCTTTTGCAAAGAATAAGATAGTTAGAAAACTGAGAACAAAAAAAAATGGATAAAAAGCTTCATTGCAATACGTGTTTGTTGCCATTTTTCTCCTTTGCCAAGATTCCGTCACGTACGCCCAAATAGAAACCTTAATAATCGAATGATGGGATGGAATGACTTATTTATTTTTAGCCCCTTGGGGATTTGACCCATGCAAGATGGAGGCTTTAGGAAATCCGGTCATGCCATCCTCTGGTCAATTAGCATGTTGTATCATGAGCAATACAAATCTTGTTTATTGAGGTGATACATTCATAACGAAAACGCCAAAAAATTAAAAAGAACATTGTATAAATTGAGGCATTATAATTGGTATTTTCTTTCATTTTTTCTGGTTCTCGTGCTACGGTAACATGGGGCTGAAAAAAAAAAAAAAGGTACGCGCGCGCGCAAATTTTACGCGTGCCAAAGGTGGTACCAATTTCCCTTTCCCCATCATAATCACGATCATCACCAATTTTGCTTTCTGCGTCTTCTCCATTCTATGATACGCTTTCTCTTCCACCATAACAATGCCAACGCGATCAGCAGGAGCACCAGAAGAATAACAATAATGGCAATGGCCCACTTGGGGAATGGCTGCTTGATGGCAGGGCGTGGTTGTGTGATGGTGGTGTACGGAGGGTCAGATGCATTAGTTACCAGCTGGTAAGCCACCAAGCCTTGAAAAGGAGCGTTGTAATCTAACGCCACTTCTGATTGTTGCCAGTCGTTTCGCACATCATAAAAATTATCATTTTGGTCCGGTCCGCCTACGATTGCACCATACAAAACGTGGAGTTCCTGAGGTGGTGACGAGTTGATGTTGTTGATATCTGTTCCTCCTGACGCTCCAGCATGATGAGGGTTGGCCGGAGAGTTCATGTGCACTCCAACCACATATGGAGTCAGCCTATTAGAAAAAGTATAAGTAAGCAAAATAGAACACTTGTTAAATTACCACAATTGGTAATTCATCACTCACATTGGATTATTGCCAAGCAGATAGTCAATTTGTCCTAAAGCAAACTTAGTGTAGCCTGCGCCTTTGTCACTGTTAAGTCCACTGTATAGTAAAGCCAACAGTGCTGTGTCCTGAGCAGGAACCAGCGAATTAGATGCACTAGATTGACCACACCATAATAAACCACCCCCTGTGAAGCTGCAGGGTCCTTGGCCTTGGGTTAGAGTATCCAAGTACCGCTCCGCCGCCGTTCGGTATTTTTGCGTTGAATTGTCTAGCATACTGCCCAGCACAAACGCTCCGCCAGATTGGTCACTCCAGTCCATGGGTGTAATATCTACCGAACTCAAATTGAAGCGATCGAAATAGTTGCTAGCTTTAGTCAAGTATGTTTGATTGCCCGTGGCTCGATACAGCCACAGCGCTCCCCAAACTAGTTGGTTTTGAACTGTGTTGGTCTGATAAAATTCGGCGATGGCAGGGATGGATGTTGTGTATGGCTGCTGAGGGCTAGCGATTTCTGCAAAATTGTACAAAGATATGGCGTGTGAAGTAAGGGTATCAGCATAACTGCTATCATTGAATTGATTTCTAAATAGATAGGATGCCGATGCAAAGGCAGCTGCTCCTACTGCCGCAACATCCGTCCCTGGTGAAGTGTTGTTGACCATATACGACGGACGGGGTGTTGGTATATTAGTATCTGGGCCCCAATAGTTATTGTCTATATTACCGTCCCCGACCTATAAAGAGAAACAGCGTCAAAAATTGGCTGCTTTTGCAATGCTTTTTTCTGTTTGGACCAACTACACCTCCTTGCAATTGCTTGGCGACCTTACCTGAACGTAAAATACATTTGGTTGGGGGTGCGCTTGAATTAACCAATCCATGCCCCACTTTAACATGTCTCGAAGATACCCGTCTTGCTGGGCAGCTTGATACCCTTGGAACCATTCTATAGCGCCCCATGAAACAATTGACATGGAATAAGCCATTGGAAGGGTGAATTTCAGATAGTCCCTGAGTTAATAAAAGGATTTAGTAGTGAATTCATATATCATTGTTGTTACTTTGGGATTATCAATGTCCTTACCCAGCATCGTAGTATCCTCCTGTCAAATTGACATTATTGTCTGAACCGTCTTGTAATGCAGAGCTGTGGCGCCTAATAATAGGATATATGAAATTTAGTGAACCGGGGTTATCAAATAGGTCCCACAGAAGTGCCACCACTGCCAACTCCCTCGACTACCCTTGGCCAATAATTTTTTTTCTATTTCATTGGAGGTGGCTGGCTCCTGTTATTCCTGCAGGAGTTCCCATTACTTACCAGGGCACTCTGTTGTTGGCTGGCAGATTGCCACTTCTCTGCGCTTCATAAAACCACAATGAGTCGTTCAATAGCGCCGTATATGCCTGATTAACAGTGGGAAGTGTGGAAGCGCTTGGGCTTGGAGTGCTTGAGCTAGTTGAAGTGGCCGCGGTGTCTGTGGTCGTGGACGAGTTTCCAGAATCATCCTGAGCTTTGACTTGCAGTAAGAAGAGGGATATAAGAGAAATTGACCTCAAGAAACACGGTAAAGACCGCATTGTTAAAAATGGGGAAGTGAGATAAAAAAAGTGAGAACTGCTTAATTACAAAAAGAAGTGCGTACAACTTGAGCTAAAACTGCTTTGATGGATTTTAAATGAAGGCTGATGCGGCAATAATGGTGTGACAGCTGGCTTAGCCTATTATCCAGGGACAGCTACAATGATGGCCGGCTGCACAGGATAGCTATATATATACATTCAGCGAAGTCTGATTGGTGAACGTGCTCATTAATTGTCAGTATAACCGCTCGGGCATGGAAAATCCAGCAAGTTTCAGCATTGTATGTCCGCCAAAGGCATCCCTGGGATAAGTGGTAAATCCGTCTTTCTGTGCTCGTACAAGGCTGTCGCGGAAACATCACCGCAATTCTCTTGGCTGTTCCAAGCCCTTGCAAACAGCCCCTGGTTCCGTTTAACCATCCTCGGAGTTGGTTTATTGGCTACTCCTAACCGGATTTTTGCTGTATCTTTCTGCATGGCCACCATTAGCCAAGAGTTGATGTACATCGTGGCGCATTTTGGAACAATATGGGCAATAGCGTATTACGATGATATCAATAAACATTTTTTTCCAGCATTTCTTCCTGGAATTTGTGCATACAAAGCCCTGACTCTTTCTTGGATGCCAAGCTCACTACCTGTGGCGTACTACTTTATGTTTGTGGAGAACTTTTCTCCGTATACTGCTGTATGAATGGCATCGGTAAGAGTATTCAGCAAGTTCGCCACAACAGGGGCAATATTATAGTCAAGCATGTGCTTTTGTAGAACGTATCTATGGACCTTTTTGCTACAGATTTTTTAAAAAGACATTGTGACGACCACTTGGCTCGTATATCGTGGCTTGAAGACAAGATGATCAATTTTGCTACTCAGCCTTTATTATGCATTTCGTATCATGAAGTCTGACCTTGCTTAAGACAGATACTTGGCAGGTAACGGGTTTATTTTTGTCAACTCCTTATGATGCCGAATTACATAGGTTCTGGGTCGAGTTCTCTGACAATTCTAATGACAGTAAGTTGCTGCAGCACCTGAAACTTGTACTTTGAGCCTCTTGGTTTTGAGATATTCTGCAGGTTGCCAAGTAGGACAATTGATATTCATATTCATTTGGAGATCGCCGGCTTGACGCTCAGACAATTGTCTTTTGATTAAACGCAACTATGTGTAATTCACTGGTATGGATAGTAGTGCTCGAGTACCGGAGTGCACACACATTGCCAATTTAAAATAAGGCATATTTTGTACTCCTACCTGCAAGTTTGAAGTGGCACAGACAAAAATACTCGCATCTGCTGGCGATAAAATATGCTTGGTAATTCCGTCAAAGGCAGACTGAGCAGTAAGAGTTGTATGGATCTTTTACCTTCGCACCACTATTTCATCATCATACTGCAATCTTCGCAAAATATCAATAAATAGTATTTCAGTGTGGTCGTCAGCGATTTCATTTTGGCGTAAAAAATCACCGGGTGCCAGAGCAAGTCACGGGGCCATCGAGCTTATCCTTCATTATCATTGCGTGCTCTACGCCGTGCAAGGCGATCGCTTCCCCTTGAGGTGGTGCGGCCGGCTGGCACATCTTACCGGCTGAGTATAGATCGATGGTATAGAATAATAGGATATAGTGTAGTCTCCAATATTACAAATTACTTGTAATTCTAATGTCCAAAATTCTAGATTGGATGCGTTTCAACGAGGCATATGACCTGAACTTCACTTTATTATCAAGATTTTCAAAAACATGGCTATCAGTCGTATCGAATAAACCATTATTAATTGACATAAAACTGACAGTAGGCCCAATGGAAAACATACGCAGTTGACGTATATCAGTTATCCTTGTGGCCCAGATGAGTGATGTGGTGTGTGGCATGATTGGACCGGCCGACTGTGGCACGTGCCTCAACCTGTCTTGTGACTGAAGTTGTCCTGAGGGAGAGCCCAGAAATGAATGAAGGTCAAGCTTTCAAGCACAGCTGCGGCACGCTTATTACTCTACATTTCCATTATTATATACCACTTTGAACAAGTTTTTCGTTCATTCACTATTGTTCCTTGATATCCCCACGCTCGCATTGTAAACCCGTCATGGCAAACGCAAACTCGCCATTACCAACAAACTATAATAATGACAAACAAGTGCATTCAAGCACAGCCAATACCACATCAACGGCGGCAGTTGTAGGAGACTACTTGGTCAGCTCGAAAATTGGCCAAGGTTCATTCGCGACTGTATATAAAGCCGTTCATAAGGTGAATTAGTCAACACAATTTGTCTGAAATAGTAACACATGACTGTCACCCTGGTCATGCGCACAACCCACTGAGAATTAACCATACTCCTTGTATTTGCCATTGCACTACAGACAACTCGGCGGCCAGTCGCAATAAAATCAGTTCTCAAGCAGAAATTGACCAGAAAACTCTTTGAGAATCTGGAGTCAGAGATATCCATTCTGAAAGCGATAAGACATGATCACATTGTTGGCCTAATTGATATCCAGGTAATTAAATCTTACATCAAGGCATGCTTGCCTATTCATCAAATTATGCCATCACATGCTGACCTTTCAACTGTTACAGAAAACCGATACGCATATTCATCTGGTGATGGAATACTGTTCACTGGGTGACCTATCTCAATATATCAAACGAAAGAAAGGAAAGCATGTATCTCGTGGTCCTGCTGGTGGTCTTAGCGAAGATATTGTTCGACACTTTTTAAAGCAACTAGGTAATTAGACTCGATTTCAACTAAAGGATTCTTTTATTCATGCAATTTCCCCTCCCCCTTTTGATTAACATTGAATCAAAATTTCAGCATCCGCTCTACAATTTTTAAGATCGCAAAACTTGGTTCATAGAGATATCAAACCTCAGGTATGATACATTATGATTGGCTGGAAATTTCACTTAATCGCATTGTGGTTTGTGTATTGAAAAGCTAATCACCAATATAGAACTTACTATTAGTGCCGGCTAGCGATAACGAAGGCAAAGATGGTGCTGTCGGATTCACAAATTTGCCGCGCTTGAAGGTTGCTGACTTTGGTTTCGCGCGGTTCTTACCTTCAAGTAGTTTGGCTGACACGTTATGTGGATCTCCACTTTATATGGGCCCAGAGATATTGTCGTACAAGAAATACGATGCCAAAGCAGATTTGTGGAGTGTCGGAGCAGTTGTTTTCGAGATGATCACAGGAAAACCGCCGTTTCGAGCGTCCAACCATGTTGAATTATTAAAGATCATTGAGGAAAACAATGATAGGATTGTTTTCCCTGACGAAAGAGCGTCTCATTCTCGACCAAGTTCATTAGGTGACGGAAAAGCTGAGGGCGCGCCATCTGGCCCCATCATTAGTGATGAGTTGAAAGATTTGGTACGACATCTGTTGAAGAAAAACCCTGTGGAGCGCATATCATTTGAGGAATTATTTATGCATTCAGCTATCACGCAAGGTAGAGATAGTATACCCACCACCACTTTGTCCATCCAAGCGGCAAGCGAAGCAGCAGGCGAACTACGACGAACAAAACCACTGGCTGAGCGGCCAACCATCGCGCCTCTCCAAATAGCCCCGCAATCCCAGCGTGAGGATGATATCCCCCCTTTCGCTACGGTACTTACTCCCAATTCCGCAAAACCTCCTCTGTCTGCTGGTGATCAAGATAGATTGACGTCCAGACTGAACAGTGCTCCAATCACAAACACTCTCAGTAATCGTAGGCGATCATCGAATGAGAATGTTGGCCTAAAGATGGTCGCGTATGATGGCCGAACCCAAAGCCAGCCTGTCAATGTCGTCCATGCTGACAACGAGTATACTTCTCGACCATCAAGGGAACAGCGTAGACACAGTCAGTCACCTCGAGCCGAGAACGTTGTAGACGAGAATAGATACAAAGAAAGATATCCTCCCAACGCAATGCAGCGTTCTCGCCGTGAAGGAAGTACAGACCCTGATGTACTTGATGAGTATGTAGTGCTGGATCGTAAAAGCATAGAAAACAATCAATTTGCTGATGGTGAGAGAATGATTTTCATTACAAAACTTTATTAGCATTACTTTAGTAACCTTCTATTCTCATATTGCTTATAGAACTTGATGCTTCTCCTCGTACAGTAGACGAGCCGGACCGTGTTCAACGATCCAATTCACGTAAAATACATCGAATGTCTTCAAGTCCATTAGGGCGACCAGTGCAAAGAAGTGCTTCGCCACAGAACTCCAGTTATCCAAGAACCACCGAGCACTATTCTTCATCGCCTCCCAATTCTCTCAATTCATATACCGGCACAACTCCTCCATTTGCCATCACACGTGAGCGAAACAGCAGTGTTAGCAGCGGAGGTTCTGCATTAGCTCGGGCATTATCGATGGCATCAGTTCGATTATTTGGCGTAGGCAACTCACCGCCCAATTGGAATCAAACCAATGGAGGTGTAGCATTTGGAACAGGTGGAAACAACCCAGAAGAAGATGCAATCATTAAACAGATTGAAGAAGCTGCGTGCAAGGCGCATGCTGTTGCTCAATTCGCTGATAGCAAGTTTGCATTGGTCCAAGAATATGAAGCCGAGCAAGCCAGTGAAGAAACTGCCCTTCCTGATCCATCACAGATTCCCATCTTGGCAGAAGAAGCTCTGGTACTGTTCATTAAAGCTTTGGCACTGTTAGAATCTGGCATGACCATTGCCAAGGATTATTGGTCTCGCGTTAGTGCGAACGAACCGGTACAGAATCAACCGCGCGTAGCTCCGGTACGGTTAAATTCTGGTGAGTATCGCTTAAGCTAGTAACACGTCGACTAGCTCACATATTCATTGACGTATGATTCCCTACAGCTGTCCAATGGATGCGAGAACGGTTCAACGAGTGCCTGGATCGTGCTCAATTTGCCAAAAACAAATGTGAAGATGAAAACGGCGGTAACGCGTGTGTGGAGAAGTTATTGTACGATCGCGCTCTGGAAATGGTAGGCATTTTCGTGATTTTTAATGGGCTTTGTAGTTAACACAAAGGCACTCAATATGAAATTTGCAATCAATAGAGCCGAGCAGCTGCTGTAAATGAACTGGTTGGTGAAAACCTTGCTGGATGTGAGCGAGATTATAAAATTGGTATCTATATGCTGGAAGCTATTTTGGAAGACGACGAGAACCAGATGGAAGACGAAGATCGTCGAATAATCAACAAATGTAAAGTATCTGAGACTGTTTTAATCAATCAAATTATCATTTGTTTCTAACCTAATGCTCATTTACCCTAGTCGTCGAGTCTATTCAAAACCGATTGGCTGTTCTTCTGAAAAAGAAGGCTACTGCAGCCAGCCCTCACCCATCACCAGCTGCTTCGTAAAAATGATCATTGTAACTAATTCTGTATAATAAATTGCCCTCCCCCAAACTTTTCCAACTTGACTATGTTATCCAATGGATGTCTTTGATATGACACTTGAAAAAGCCGGAGAGCAGCGGGAAGCTGGGCAGAGTCATGTGACTGTGTCGTCATCAAATGTGTGGGTCAGCGGACTTTGTTGATGCCAAAAACTTTTTTCATTGACCGACAGTCTTTTCCACCTGGCTTTAACTTCCACTTTCCGCTTCGTACTCCGTTGGCAGACAAAGGTAATTTTCAATTATATTTCGATCAATAGTGCGTGCAAAAGGATGGTGGTTTAGGGAAATGTTTGGGAGTAAATCGACAAACGGGTTGAGACAAAGATTTATGGATGCGCAGCAAGGATAAGAGCTTTATATCAGCAAAAAGATATTCGAACATGCTTCGAACATGTAGATTAATTCTGGCGGCGCTTCATCTTTACATGGAACTGGGGATACATGCCATATACCACCCTATATCGGCATAACAGCAAGCGCCTACAAGTGCAGCCGTAGCAACCGCCATTGGTTTGACATGGCTCGACAAACATTTCGCCATCATTGACTGCTCATCAGTAGACGAGCGCTTAGTCATTTGAACTATTGGGATTAGGTGGCTCATATTTTTTTTTACTGACTTGCTTTTTTTTTTCTCTCATATATATTTTATACTATATTTTTTTTTCTTGCTGTTATTATTTTATTATTATTTTTTTCACTCCCCTCCTCGTCCTCCATACCTTCATTGTCAACCCGCATCTTCATCCATCACTCGGAACTTTGGTTGTAATCTCTTGACTACACCAAACTCGTGACTTTTTTCTCGTTTTCACTCCCCACTCGGACCCTGATTCCACGTTGTTTCGTATTTTTGTTGTAAATTCAATCCTACGTTTTCGCCGCTTCAATAATCTTCTAGGCACCACACCCGCAACAATACAATCCTAACCATGCAACAAATGCCTTATTACCCTCCTGGCTACCAGGCTCCCACTCCCTATGGTTCATCTCATCTGATGACCGCCGACAATGGCCTGCCGCAGCTACCTCATCCCGTCGGCGTAGGTGAAACAAACACGCAATCTCCCGCTTCAGGTCAACCGGCCAAGAGAAAGCAAGTGAAAAATGCCTGTAGTAAGTGTAGTTTTGTTCGTATTCATCCTACCCTTCACCGTGTGGTGGAGCTATCAAGTGCAGTCTTGGTGTGTGGCTGGCTGCTTCGGTTTTCTATCGAAATACCCTCCATTCAATCCATCAACGCCGTCTGCGGGCTCCCAAATGCCACAACAATGAAAAATAACGCGGTACAAACGCGTACGCGTTTCTACCCAGCACCCTTCAAACTGCGACAACTTTATTTTAACCACCCATGCTCTCCTTTATAATTTAGCAAACTGCCAAAAAGCCTGCAAAAAGTGCGATGAAGCAAGACCGTGTCCTCGTTGTGTCAAGTATGGTATAGCAGACACATGCGTCAACTCTACTCGCAAAGAAAGAAAGAAGGGCGTCAAGCGTGGACCGTACAAGCGAAGACAAAAAGGTGGTAAGTAGGGTTGTAACTTACAATAGGTGGCAAGGTTCATGTTTCGTTTATCTTGTTCTGATAAACATTGGTTGCAGACGGAGATGTCTCGACTCCAGAGGCTAGAACTCCTCGTCGTAAAAATAGCCCCGAGCCAACATCTAATCAGTACGATCCTCAAAACATGAGAGCCTCAATGCCATTTAGCTATCCAAACGGCCTGAATCAATATGGCCAACCTTATGATGCTTATAGCCAATATCAGCCTTACATGGTGAACCCGGTCTACTCTGGTATGCCTTATCCCATTGTGTCTGGCGCTGATGGCCAACACCAAGGTCAACAAGGTCAACATCAGCCTTACGCTGCCCACCCTCCGTTGCCCCATGCTCAACAGCATTCTCCCTATAATGGCTATCAAGGATCGCCTCATCAACAAAATCGATCCTTACAATCTATTCACTCAGGTGAGCACCCTCCTGGCACCAAATAGAATAAATATATATTGTAGATAGAGAGAGTATAGACGTACGTTGGAACCATTTATTCTAAAACAACCGATCGCCTTTTTTTTCCATATCAAATTTTCTTGCAAATAAGGTGATGCAAAAGAGGAGCAAAAGCCTCATCAACCTTTGACTCCAATTCCAAGTACAAGCAACTCATCAGCAGCGTCGTCCCCACATGTTAATGTCGGTACGGCTGGAGCCAATGGTAACGCTGGCGGTGAGAACGATGAAGAAGGATCTCGGCTAGCCCGTCTTTCCCAACTTTGCCGCGCCGCTTTGGATCAGACGGATACTAAGGTTGAGAGTACATAAACGAACTGAAAATTGGCCATCTACAAAGCTCTCTCTCTCTCTTCTTTTCATATATATATCTCACTCAAAAAGGACAAAAAATATCAAAACTGTTACTAAATCATCAAAAAAAAAGCTCCCAAGATGTTGTCATAAAACAACTCATCCGCATCTTTGCCCCCCTTTTTTTTTTCCTCTTCTATATCTCTGTTTCAATCTCTTGCTTGTGCTGCTTGTTTGCTTTCATACTTTTTTTGTTTTCTCTATACATGCTTCTTCACTCTTTGTTATGTGTTTGCACTTGAGAAACAAAACTTCCTCTCCCCTCAAAAAAGCCTTTTAAAAGAATAAAAAGAGGGCGTGAAATGAATTACCAACTTGTGCAGTGTGGTGTTCATTGTTGCGGCGGGGTAAAACAAGCCCTGAGTGACTTTAAGGTGTTTATGTGTTGACAGATCTAAGCATTTGGATTGAATATATAGAAGAATGACCACGTCAGTATCAATGCTTTGTATCTGGCCCCGTAGAATCACTTGTGTTTGGTCAAGTGGGCCATCTTCAATTTGGCACTCATGCTGTCACATCATCATATACAGTTCCACGGACAGCTCGCTCGGTAGCTCAAGTTAAAGTTATGAGCTCAATTCATGAAAGCACAGTCTCCAAGAGACAACTAGTAAATACGCATGGCAGTGTTCTTTGAGAGGGGGTTTTTTTAAGCAAGCATTCAAAAGTTATTTTATTGCTTTTGTAGTTTATTGGAGGGTTTGAAAACTATTGTGGTAGGGAATGACATTTTCAATAGTGAAAATTATAGACACTTAAGCTTGTTGCTTCTTAAGAGCAGCAGTAGCGGGTCCAACAATAGCACGACGCTATAAAGTAGATATAATGATTAAAAATGTTCATGTTTTCGTTTACCCATATAACGTAACACGAAACGTACCTGGCTCTTCAACTTCATGAGCTTGAAGCGATCAAAGTCAGACAAGTTCTTTCTTTGGACACGGTTGGCGAGCTTCTGGGCCCATGCGGTCTTGTTCCAGGCGGCAATGGTCTCGTTCTTCTCGAGGTACTTCTTGACGGCAGTGGCACCGGCACCACGGGGCAAGCCCTTGACAACCAAAGGAGTCAAGGTCATGCGACGGAAAGCATGTGCTTGACGCTTAACACCAGTAGTAGGTCCGTCAATGAGAGCACGGCTGTGGTCAAGAATATCGACAATGACAGCGAGCTTGCCAGCATCTGCACCGTAGTTGATGAGGACGACACGGCCGACTTCGACTTGACGTTGGAATGAACCGGACTAGAAAGAGGGGAAAGAGTTAATAAGCTGACTGTTTATAACGATGCGTAGGCAAAAGTCGTGGTTGTAGTGTTATTAGGTTGCAATTCGCTGTAGCTATTTAACATTGCCGTACGGTTTTCGAGGTAAGTTTGCGCTTTGCAAAATGTGTAAGGTTCAATGTTGGGAAATGGTCAATTGCACAACTCGAGTTTGGCGAATGTTCATGTACAGTGATGCATCGTATCCATATTCCTGTTCATCCATCTTCTCATCCATCGATGTATGTGTTTAATCACATCATGATATATCGCAAAATGCTCACCATAGCGAAATCTAAGGGAGAAGGAAGGTTTCCGGTAGATGGACTTGGCCTGGTCTTTAGCTGTTCGGCCTCCCAATTTTTTTGAAATCGCTGGCCAGCTCACTGAGAGCTAAGCCACCAACCGTCTTAAAATTTCCACTTTTTTTGATGAAGCATAAGCTTTGAAGCATTCCAGGGTTAGCGAAATCATGCCTACCTACCTTGTGCAGTTTGCACAGGTAAATATAGCGTTCCAATTTGGCTTGAGTTTGTGGCATTGAAGTGTTAACCGAGTATTCTTTCTATATTGTAGTCACACGACGAATTTCGCTTGCCTGAATTTGAGTCACTGGCTGTTATTGAGAATGTTCCCGTCAAGATAGACAGGGAGAGTTATAGACTCGATGTAAGTATACCAGCCTACTATGCACGGTGGATATATGAATTTTGAAGCTGATATTCCAATGCTTTTGAATTGATCGGATAGCGACCTTTTCTGAAAGTGGAAATTGATTCAGACAAAGATGCCGCCAAACTGGTCAAGCGAGCTATTCTTATAAAGTGAGTGTCATTTTGGCTGATTCTGGATACGAACTTTTTATATGTATACTTATGGGCTGGTTAGATCTATATATGAATTGTGGGGAGAAGGAACAAATCTGGAGGATCTCATTACCTCGGTGAAGGAAAAACCAGAACGATGGCCAGACTATATGGGCAAATCGTTCAAATTTACAGTCTCGGCTTTTGGATCAACTTATTCACTCAAACAACAAATAGACATGATTAATGCTTTTTCATTTCTTGCGTTCGACGGTGACATCGATATGAAGAACCCAGATGTACAATTTGCAATTATGGCGGATTTCGGGCTGGAGCGATCAAAATATATGGAAGTGGGAACTTTCGAGGCGTACAACATGTATATGGGAAAATTGGTGGCTAGCGGAAGCCGCGATTTAGTTAATCGATACAATTTGAAGAAGCGTAAATACCTGGGAACAACTTCCATGGACGCGGAATTATCTTTGATCATGGCTAATCAAGCTTTAGCCACGCCTGGCAAATTAGTATACGATCCCTTCGTTGGTACTGGCAGCTTTTTGTTCACATGCGCTCATTTTGGATCCTATACATTGGGATCCGACATTGACGGTCGTCAGATACGGGGGAAGGGCAAAGCAAGCATCAAATCAAATGTAGCCCAATATGAATTAGGTGACCGCGTTCTAGATACCCTAACTTTTGACATTTGTCACAACCCCTGGCGTGCAACTAATTGGCTTGATGCCATTGTCACGGATCGTAAGTTTACACTGGCCGAGCCTAGACGTCTATTATTCAGCATTTTATCTAAACCGCAATCTTAACAACCATAGCACCATATGGCGTACGAGCTGGAGCTAAGAAACTTGGCCGAAAAGAGACTTCCAAGAAGCAAGTATCTCTGCGAATGTATGAAGGTTTACCCATGCATGAGTAAGTCTGAGCCCTGGTTATGTTATAGCTTTACCAACTTTATTGTAACCATGTTTGACTGGCCGCTTTAGACGAGAAGACTATTATCCACCTACAAAACCATATGAAATGTCCGAAGTACTTGTAGATTTATTAGAGTTCGCAGCAAGTCATCTTACATTAGGTGGCCGACTCGTGTACTGGCTGCCAACCATTGTAGATGAGTAAGTAGTGCGGAAACTCAACTCTGTAAGCTGACTTGAAGTGTTTACTGAATCTGCCTTAGATATTCAAATGACGACGTTCCTCAACACCCATGCATGAAACTTATCTCCAACAGTGAACAAAATTTTGGAGCTTGGTCTCGTCGTCTTATCACCATGCAAAAGATCAGTGAAGTGCACAAAGGCGAACACGCTAGCGTTGAAGTACACCATCATTCTGAGTATGACGTGACTGCAGATCGGGTTGAAAAGCAATTGCGGATACGGGAAGAAGCCATTACTGCAGCTGAGCAGGTAGAGGAAGCTAAACAACCCGGACATTATGCTTTTCGTGATAAGGTAATGTAAACATAAGGAAATTACCATGGCTTTGGGATTCATTTATTGACAGTATTTTGTGCTTTAGTACTTTGCCCCGCATTTATCCTAGTTTCATCATAGAAAACCCTTTACAAAATTTCCATTCCGGCCCATTCAAATAAAATAAAAAAATAAGGAAACCCAGACTAAAGTCAATTCTGCATTCCTTCTTCCTGCTTTGTAATGACGGATTCATCCAAAACCCGAGGCTCTTCGCCAACCCCAGTCTACTTTGACGATGACTATACGTCTGACATGTCACGAGTTCTTTCCGTTCACTCCATTCGGTCCGAAGTTGCTAATTTGCCACCCGCCATTCCCCCCTATGGAAGTTCCCCCACAGCAAGTAGTAGCAAAACTGGAGCGTTGAATCACCCTGTTGATATTGTTGAACAGATGTTCACTGCCCATGGTTCTCCTGTGCCTTCAAATTCCGTTGCGGCCTACGAAAGTGGGCTGATTGACTTGCCACAAGAAGAAGTAGCAAAGGTTGTGAAGGAGCATCTTCTAATTGGCTCACCTACTCTGAGCGGCAGACAGTCACCATCCATTCATAGCAATATGGGCTCTGAAGCTGGCCCTTTGTCCAATCATGAAGATCAAGACTCGGCTGAAGTGGATCTTGATGCTGTGCATCAATTACCTGGTGGAGACATGGTCGATGGGATATATAAATGGGCCGCCAGTGTGGAGTCGCAGCAAACGGATCGTCTGAAGCGCTCTAAATCTGTTTCACTGCCTGCTAGAAGAGGTATAGAGGATGCCACCGTAGCCGGTTTGACTGCGCCTGGAGGTTTTCGCCGCCATTATGTCATAAACAAAGCTGCCGAAGAAGGCAGACCACCACCAAATTATATCACTAGAAATTTCTTTGACTTTTTGTGTTTGTACGGCCGCTTTGGTGGTGAAGACTTGGATGATGATGACGATTATGTAGACGAGGATGAGGAGGGCGATGAAGAGGCGACCGGAATCCGACGTCGTCGTAGAAGAGACGAAAATACTCCTTTGATACCAAAACCTAGTGCCCCTCAACAAGGAACGGCCACTCCGTCCAAGGCAGTGTTTTTACTGCTTAAGTCCTTTGTTGGAACAGGTATGTTGACCCGGTCGTATAAACAAAATATATAATGACATTTTTTTCCCCACATTGGAGCGGTCTTCTGATATTTAAATTTGCTTTACAGGTGTCATGTTCCTACCAAAAGCGTAAGTTTTTGACCAAATTGTTGTTCGCAAATCGGTCAGGTCCCATTTAGCCTTGATTTACATGTTTTTAAACTCCTATTTATTTTCTAGCTTTTACAATGGAGGTTTGGCATTCTCTGTTGCCGTACTAGTCGGTATTGCTACGATCTCCTTGTACGCCTTCTTACTCTTGGTTAAGACTCGAACTCATGTTACTGCAAGCTTTGGTGATATGGGCGGCATCGTAAGTTGTCTAACAAAACCATGTTCCTGAGCCTACAGGCCATGGGATACCAAAAAAGAGACATAGGACTAAAGTTTTAATTTTTTATACAGCTGTTTGGCCCTAGTATGAGACTAGCAGTGTTGATAGCTATCACTTTATCGCAGGTAAGATTTGGAGTGGATTCTAGGGCAGAACAGTGCCTGGCTCAATTTGGAATACTCATGGAAAATTCTGCTGTCAGATGGGATTTGTTTGTGCCTATATGGTCTTTGTGGCTCAAAATCTGCAATCACTGGTATTGACTTTCTCAAATTGTCGCTGGCATGTTGCTTTACCTTGGTTGATCTTGGTGCAATGCGCTGTGTTTATCCCGTTGGCTATGATTCGAAGAATTCAAAAACTATCGGTTTTTGCTTTGATTGCTGACTTGTTTATATTGATTGGTTTGGCATACTTGTATTATTTTGATTTCTTGACCCTCGCTACTACTGGCCTCGGAAAGATTGCCATGTTTAACCCTCGCAATTTTACCTCGTTCATTGGTACCGCTGTGTTTACATACGAGGGTGTCGGTCTTGGTGAGTATGTCGACAAAAGGTAATACACTACATCGAATGTAACTAATCATGCATCACTTTACAGTAATCCCCATCACCGAGTCGATGAAAGAACCACAAAAGTTTCCAAGAGTCTTGACTGGTACCATGATTTTCATTACTATACTATTCACATCCATCGGTGCCATCTCTTACATGGCGTTCGGCGATAAGGTGCAAACCGTCATTTTACTCAATTTGCCATCCAATGACCCATTTGTGGCCATTGTACAAACTTTGTACTCGGTTGCTATCTGTCTATCTATTCCCCTCCAGCTGTTCCCTGCCATTCGCATCATCGAAACTGGCATTTTTTCCCGATCAGGAAAGTACAACACTTTGGTCAAGTGGCAAAAGAACGTCTTCCGTTTCTTCTTTGTACTCTTTTGCGCTATGGTTGCAATTGGCGGCTCAAATGTAAGACAAGTGACAATGCATCGAAGGCGATTATGTTTAGATGTCACTTACACAATGTTATCTTCTTTTCTGTTTTTTCCAATAGGATTTGGACAAGTTTGTAAGTTTTGGGGCATAGCCTTCACTCTATTCAAAATCAGGACGCTCAAAAGTATTGATCATTTCTTCTCAATTAGGTTTCTATCGTCGGTTCGTTCTGCTGTGTGCCTCTTTGCTTTATCTTCCCACCGCTTTTCCATCTCAAAGCTGTGGCTAAGACGGTCCGAGAACGTAGCATTGATATTGCTATAATCGTGTTTGGCGTTTGCTCCATGGTTTTCACCACCGGCATCACCATCGCCGAATGGGGCTCTGTCTCTGAAGGCACTGATCCCATCAAAGCTTGCATCGCACATCCATAAGCATTTCACTTCAGAAGTCTTTATATATAATGGGACAATAGAACGTTTTTTTAAACGTCAGAGATTGTTATAAACCAATTAAATATTGCATGTAATTCTACAACACAGCCATACACTGTCATCTTGAAAAAGTAAAATCCTCTAGAAAACCAGCAACCTTTTCGTGAAAGCTCCAGCGTCTTAATGTGTTAAGCCGCTGCACAGATCCTTATTGTATTCAAACTTTTCTGGGTTGCGCTGATATTCAGCGAATAAAGATTGATCCATTTCATCTCTCTGATAATCGCACCGATCTTCAGATTTACCAGCGCGGATGCCACAAATCAAATTGGCTCTGCATGTTTCATCGCAGTCTGGTCGCAAAGGCGACGACTTGCTTCGGTATTGGTAGTATTTTTCAAACATGCTATCGGTATCCTCAAAAGTTTCAGTAACATTATGCCACCATGCAGGCGATAGGGGCTCCTTGGATCCAAGTTGTGCTCTTGACGACGAATAGGCGTCTCGGGCAGAGTATTGCAAATGCCAGTTTGGACCTTCCTCGTCCCATTCTTCTGCTTTATCCAAATCAGCAATATAGGTCAAAGAGTCTATGACATCAAAGGTTTCGGCATCAATTTTATATACACTATATAACAAAAGGTCAGATGAGGTCAACTGTCTACTTCCTTGACAAAACTCAAATACTTACCGGAAGCCAGGATTCATCTTGCTGAATGGCGTTATAGCAGGAGCAATATATGCTGTAGAGATGGCATTGGCAGCCGACTTTTCATCATTTTTATAAAAAATCTCGAGCTCATCACTATCAAATATGTGAGATCTAATGCTGATGATTATTAGCATTGGTGTTTCTACACTTACCGATGGGTGTGGCCGAAAAATTGTCCAGCAATCACATGGGGAGCATATCGTTCAACGATTTGGTAGTAATAATTGGAGTAGTCGTGCAGACATGTATTGTCTCCAGGAGCGATATGACCAGTGATCCATACTCGCTTTCCTTCATCCTCAGCACGTTGCAAATGCTTAATCAGCCAGTCAAAAATGCCATTTGGATCCTACAACATTCCAAATAATCTTATCAGTTTCCTATACAGTCGAAAGATACTCAATACCCCGTTAGCTGGATTTACCTTCTCTCCTCCATTCTCAATATTCCACCAATTGAGATTGTAACAAAACATGGTGTTCAGTCCAATGAGTACTAAACCATCAGTAGGATAAGCGACGTAACTTCCACTGTTGTGTACCATTTGTAGCGTGGTTTCAGTTTCCAGCCATCCGTCCCAACTCTCGGAGAGAGTTTGATACAACCAAGTTAGGTTGAGGAACTGTTTATCCTCATCTTTAGGGATTTGAGATTGGTTGTGAGGGAACAGATTTGTTGGTGCGGCCTCATGATTGCCAATGGTGGGATATAACTTGGTATCTATGAGACCAGGAGTATCAAAGTGGATATGCATGAGATCATAGGAGGAAGAGATGATCAACTGCGTTTTGTTATATGGTAAAGTTGACCATACTTCATGTGGTGGTACATCTCCTGTAAGAATACCAAAATCAAACTTGTCCGCTACGGTTGGTATATACTCAAGCATCGACTCGAGCAATGTGATTGGCGTATCACAAGAGTATGAGCCTGAATGAGAATGCAACGTGATGAATGGTTTGATATTAGCATAAAAAAAATAGCAAACGTAAACATTGTGAATACTGCATACCCCATACGGACGCCGGCTCTGTAATGTTTTCATAATTTGTAAATTCACGGCGACAGCAAATTGGTTTATCGCAGACTGTTTCTGTACCAGACTTGTAGATACGAGCAAGTGATGTCAGTACGCCACGACATGACCGACTTCTCAAAGATATTACAACACAAACCTCATACAATGGATCAACATGCCAATCACTGATATGCAAAACAGTCAACTCTCGGCCGCTGGGAGTAGGTGGCCGCACGTGCTTTGGTTTGGCTTTAGGGAACGTGACATTCCATTGTTCAACAGCTGCGAAGTCATTTCGTTAAATTTTCTTCAAAGTATCAAAGCAAGCTTTTCTTAAAGTGCAGAAATCTTACCTGGGTATGGACAAGAATTCAATGTAGAAGCACACATAGTATGTCCATCTCTGCCGGAAACATTGATAGTCTATTTTGCTTGGCATTAGCACAATTTGCGCCAATATGAGCTCTGTACATTAATTAAAAAGTAAGGGCCTTACCCGTATAACATGTCTCAGTACTGGTCCTTGTTCCCTGATCACACCTTCGCACTATTGCAAATAATTTGCATCACTGTTATTCAAGGTCTAAAAACGGAAATATCTCCTTGCATGCCACTTACCACCATGGGGTCCAGTCCAGCACGCTTGCATACACCAATCAAAGTAGATATGAACAATCCCTCGGAAATATATGAAAGGTTTTTGACGACCTGAAGAAGTGAAATGCAACTACTACATGACGTAGCTACTGATTGCGCTGATAACAGATTCTGCGCAGCGTCGAACACCGCAGCTTCATGTACGTTCTCTAGACGATCGCCAAACACAGGGTTGGACTGTTGTTGAAATATGTCGGCTGCCAACGTAGCTAGCACAAACACATTGCCAACTAACAGCCGCACTATGGATTGGAAGAGCATTGAAAACTGAGGGACAATACTCAGCAGCATCATTTGACATTGCACTCAAGTCGAGATCTATACTCCGCTCACAGAAATGCTTTCACCGTACCATTTGCTTACATGTGCCACAACCACAACGCACACGTTAGCACGTTACATGTATGATAGGCTCTCTTCCTACTGTTCATTGGAAATACACAGATAGCAACATCGGGTGGCAGCGTATGTACAGTTAGGTAGGAGGAAACAATTAGGACGTATAACCAATGCACGGACCATGGCTATCTGCCATCATTGGCCGTCATGCCCAAGTTATTGTGACCTAGTCGTAGTCACGGTATATCTCATGCATCAAGCGCAACAGTACAAAAAATCCATTTCATCGTGCAACAATCGCTTTCAAGCGCCTAAATAAGCCATATATGTTGCTGTCTGTATGGCATATCTTGAAAAAGCTGTATCATTATGACAATATTGAGATAATAAAGGTATTTTTGCATCGTCGCAGTCGCTGTTAATATACTTGGTACCAACAAAGATGCAGAGGTAAGAATTCCATTTGTTGCTAGCAAGTTTGGAATTGGCTATAGTTTAAAATCAATTGGAAAAGCCGTATACCTAGCGTTGGAATAATATCTTAGGCTCAAAGAAATATAAACAAAGTTTCGACAGTTTTGCGGTAACTTTATCGCCGAACTTTAAGCTCAAGCTAGTCTGCTTCTAATCATCTTCCCCTGACTAGTTAATAAGGTATTGAGTTTTTGCTAGTTAGTTGGAAAGAGACAAACTGCTTACAGGAACAAGCAATCAATATTTGCTCACGGCATAAGCCTGATATCACAACATCAGTGAACCGAAAGATTATTTACTCTATAGTAAGCATACGTCTCTTCATTTTACTATTAAACCACCTATATGTATATCCAATCAGACCAAAATGTATGGCAATTGTGGATGTCTATGTGGCTGAGACAAAGATGGCTTGCGCTGTTAGATCTCGATCTGCTATAATACATATTACACGGCCGCCACTTGACTTGTTGTTAGGTATGTACAGTAAAAGCCCCAGCACACATGCCAAGCAATTTAGTAGACAATTAAGTGTAGATGATTATGGGGAAGTAAAGAACTGCTAACTAAAAAGCAGCAATGTTCGTTCCTCATGCCCTGATCTGGTTTCACAGCAGGAGGTCAAAGTTGAAATATGGGAAGGGGGCAAGTGTTGTTACAACAGACTACCCCAACGTTTAGTGCCACCAGTGCAATATAAAACTTGAGTCAAACCATTTTGCAGATCAGGCACAGAATATACAGATTATCAGGTGCTTGTCTGCACAGGACAGGGGCCAAACATTCCACTTTGATCAATAAGCATATTTTTTATTGGTGTTCTTCCAGTGGTCTATGATTCCAATTGATCCGCCCATTTTTTTGATGTTCAGACAATTTGAGTTGGCGGCGACACCGCACAGAGAGGGTTTCAACTGAGTCTGAGCCGAAATTACGGAAAGTCAGGCGTCAGACAGCCAGTTGCTGAATTGCGGATAATCAAGTAGGTAATATTTCAACCCTACACATGATAGACAAGAAATGCTCTTGTCATCATGTATATGTAAATGATTTGCATCATTTGGCTGTAGGGAGAATCAGGCTAATCTCCTCAAAGTATACTATACGTCATGGCTTATATCAAATGGACTACTCCATTTGCAACGAAAGGAAAATATTTTCAACTCGTGGCTGAAGGACTGGGGATCATCCAATGAAAATGGAAGTCTGAAATCATTGGCTGACAAAAATCGCTCAGGATTACAGTGACCGCCAAGTGCCGCTCTATACTTCCCAATCAGGAAAAATTAACTCCAATGCCACTTATTGCTCGATTTGCTAGAAAATTGAGAAATTGCAAGAAGTATTTCATGGATATAAGAAGCCAATCACGATGGTGACCAAGCCAGGACTAAAGCCGAGCAAGGGGGAGTTATAGATAAGTAGTTCGGGCTGGTGGCTACACAAACATAATTGGGGATAGTGGTGGACGCAGGCCATTTCAAACTCGGGTAAGATTGAGGCATTTTTGAACCGTCCAATCCCATTGGAGCTTTCAAGTCTTTCCTCAACGTTCTGAATAATAAAAATATTTTTTATTAGGCCTTTACAATATTGGAAAATCATCACCCATATGGCCTAACATTCCCTTTTGCAGAAACATCCTCCATCATTGACATGTCATGTTTAAGGCTTTCCTGTGTTCAGATAGTGATACATTAGAGTTAGTTTTACCATTGGGATCGTTTGATCCAACTTTGTATAAACAAAAAATATGGGCAAGAGATGAGCTCCAATGCGTTTGACTTGTAATATTCCCATCAATTGGTAATAGTCGGACGGGCCAATTAACATTTTGATACGCTACTGGGAGTTAAGAAAATATTAATGTCACGGGCTAAAGCCAGCCAACCAGACCCACTTTCAAAAAATATTTTTTTTAAAAAATGCAAAACCGTAATGTACATGGCCCGCCACACGCACAATATAAAAACCAGCCAAGCCAAGGCACAACTTTTTCTATTTCTTTTTTCTTACATCGTTCCTTACCTTCCCCCCTTTTGCCCTTCTCCTCTTCGTTTTTCTAAGGATCATTCCTCATGTCCGATCCATCACAGAACGAAAAGGCTCCTTTGCCTGATCCCGTAGAGGATAACACTGCTGCCGATAATGAGAAGCAACAGCAAGCTGGCAAGATCACTTTCCAGCCTACAGTTAAGCCTGAGCGTACTGCTAAGCCTGCTCCTTCGGAGCAACCCAGCAGACGTCCGTCAATTGCTGCTGTTCCTCAACCAGCCAAGAAGGAGTCTAAGAATGTTGATATCGTAAGTGGAAATAAAAAAATTATGGGAGAGATTGCGACAAAAACATGTCATGATCTTGTCAAACGCTTCAATCATGAAAATTGCTAATAATTGACTCTCTATTCCTTTTCATAGACTGAACATCTCTTGACCCCAGAGGAATGCGCTCAAAAATATGGTACTCAGATCAATATGACCAAGCCCGGCGACTCAAAGGGGTTGACCAGTGAGGCTGCAGCCAAGACTCTGCAAGAAACCGGTCCCAACGTGCTGTCCCCACCCAAAAAGAGACATCCTATTCTCAAGTATTTGGACTCTTTGACCAGTTTGTTCAACTTGTTGTTGATCTTGGCTGGTATATTGGAATATGTCTTGCTCGGTATTGACTTCAAAGGCAATTTCCAGAACGTAAGTGTGCTGCAGGTGGCTTTTTAGCCATGGTCCGATTAGAAATCCTGTTGCTGACCCATCCCTTTCCACCATTTTCTAGACCTACTTGGGTGCTATTTTGATTGCTGTGGCGTTTATCAATGCCTTCATTGAGTTCTACCAACAACAAAAGTCTCAAGCCTTGTTAGAATCTTTCTTGAACCTTATTCCCACCAAATGTATGGTAATCCGTGATGGCAAACTGCAACAGTTCAACGCTGCCGAACTGGTCGTCGGCGATGTTGTCTTCATCAGAATGGGTGACAAGACTCCAGCCGATCTCTATATCTTCAACGCCAGCGAACTTAAGGCTGATAACTCCTCTCTTACTGGTGAATCCGACCCCCAAGAACGTATCCCAACTAACGAACACAAGAATCCTCTTGAAGCTACCAACCTCATGTTCAACGGTACTTTGGCTGTTTCTGGTGAAGGTTATGGTGTCGTTGTCCGTACTGGTGACAACACCGTTTTGGGTCAAATTGCCGGTATGACCTCTGGAGAAGACAAGATCGATTCTCCCTTGTCAGTTGAAATCGATAACTTTGTCAAGATCATTGCTGCTATTGCTCTTATTACCGCTCTTATCTTCTTTGGTATCAGTTTCCCTGTCAACAACAACAATGTTTCACTGGCTTTGAACTTTGCTATTGGTGTCTTCGTTGCTTGGGTTCCTGAAGGTTTGCCAGCTACTGTCACTATTCTTTTGACTATTGCTGCTAAGCGTATGGCTGCTCGCAATGTCTTGGTCAAAGATCTGCAAGGTGTTGAAACCCTTGGAGCTATCACTCTTTTGGCTACCGATAAGACTGGTACATTGACCCGTAATCAAATGACTGTCACTTATGTCTGGTCTTGTTTGAACATGTATTCCGCTTTCCGCAGCATGGGTAATGATGACAGCGTCGTCACTAATGATTCTCCTGGTATTTCTGAGATCATGCACAATGCTACATTGAACACTCGTGCCAAGTTTGATCGCACTGACGTCCCTGTCAATGAGCGCCAAATTTTGGGTGATGCCACTGAAACTGGTCTTATTCGTTTTGCTGGTAACAGCTTGCCTGATTTCGACCAACTGCCAGACACCTACCCCAAGGTGTTCGAAATTCCCTTCAATTCCGATAACAAGTGGGCTTTGACCATTCACAAGAAGAAGCATGCTGATGGCTCACTTACTCTTTATCTCAAAGGTGCTCCTGAACGTGTTTTGCGTATTTGTAACAGAATTTTGATTGGTCCTAATGGTGAAAGCACTGAGCTTACTGATGATCACAACCTCAAATTCCAACAATCTTATGAGATGATGGCTAGCAAGGGTCATCGTGTACTTGCTTTTGCTCAAATGTTGCTTCCTGAGTCTCAATATCCCGAGGATTTCCAGTTCAGCAAGAAGGATAAGAACTATCCCACTGACGGTTTTACCTTTGTTGGTTTGGCTTCTCTTGAGGATCCTCCCAAGCATGGTGTCCGTGAAGCTATTGGAAAATGTCGTGAAGCTGGTATTAAGATTATGATGGTTACTGGTGATCATCCTTTGACTGCCGAAGCCATTGGACGTAAAATCAATTTGGTTCTTTCTGATACCAAGGAAATGGTTGCTAAGCGCACTGGTCGACCCATTGAAGAAATTGGCGAAGACGAATATCGTGCTATCGTTATTCATGGTGAAAGAATTGACAGTCTTACTGACGAAGAATGGGACAACATCTTCATGAAGAGTGAAATTATTTTCGCTCGTACTTCCCCCAAACACAAGCTGGAAATTGTCAAGCGTGCTCAATCCATGGGACACATCGTCGGTGTTACCGGTGATGGTGTCAATGACTCTCCTGCTTTGAAGAAGGCTGATCTTGGTATTGCTATGAATATTTCTGGTTCCGATGTGTCCAAGGAAGCTGCTTCCATGATTTTGCTTGATGACAATTTCGCCTCTGTTGTCCATGGTATTGAAGAAGGTCGTCTCATCTTCGCTAATCTCAAGAAGTCCATTCAGTACACCATTACCCATTCCATGCCTGAAGTCATTCCTAATTTGCTCTATGTCATCGTCCCACTTCCTCTTCCATTGTCAGCTATCTTGATTCTTGTTATCGATCTTGGTTTTGAACTTTTCGCCGCTCTTACATTTGCTTGGGATAAACCTGAAACAGCTGAAGGTTTGATGAAGATGCAACCTCGTAAGCCTGTGACTCCTGAATCTATTGACCGTTTCCGCGCTCGTGCCCATCGCAGAGCCCATCCTATCGATCCCGAATCTGGAGAAGCAATTGTGCCTGGCCGTCTTTCTCGATGGGCTAAGATTGTTCGTTCACCTTTCACCAAGATTTACTGGCAAGAAAAGATGGAAAAGACTGATGATGAAGTCCTGGTCGATTTTCCTTTGCTTTCATGGGCTTACTTGGAAGTCGGTATCATTGAAGCAATTGGCTCTTTGGTTACTTACTTTGTTGTCTTGTGGTACAATGGCATCACTCCTTATGATGCTCGTATTATGCAAAAGGGTAACGGCGCCCCGACTTACTATTTCCAAAACGATGGCAATTACGCCCAACCCTATACTACCCAACGTGGATATACATTGGATGCTGACGCTCAACACAAAGCTTTGGCTCAAGCCCAGTCTATGGTTTACTTTGCTATTATGATTCAACAAATGTTCAACTTGTTTGCTTGCAAAACTAGGTATGTATTTGAACAATATTTTAACAGCATTTCGAAGCACAATCTTCTCACGCTACTGTCAATAGATATACATTGCCATTGCCTTTCAGCAAGTATGCTTTCAGCAACTACAGAACATTCTTGGGTATCTTTGGAGGAGTTGGACTTGCTGTCCTTATTGTCTACTGCCCACCTTTCAACATTCCATTTGGAAGTGAATGGCATACGTCACCACTGTGGTGGTTGATTCCAATGGGTTTCGGCTGTATTATCATTGCATATGCATGTCTTCGCATGTCCATCTTGCGCAGGACCAATCCTATTGCATGGAACCCAGAGATTTCTGGTCTGCAAATGTATCCTACTATTCGTAGTTTCGATCGCAGCAAGAGTATCAACCAATAGAAGCCCAAAAGTCAACCTTTTTCATACTCATACCCACACGACGTTTCCTCTACCTTATAGGTTGTAATAGTTTTTTTTTTTATATTTTCTTCCTTCTCCATCATTATATTGCTTTTGCTGTAAATTTTTATAATACACACAAAGCTCGCCTGATAAGGTCAAGGCTTTTTTACACCAATGCTCTAATACGCCTCGCCGCCATGCCCCCGTTTCGACTTTTTATTATCTTATGCGAGATATATATATGTATTAATTTTCCAAATTGAGGTCTTGTACCACCTGCCCGGGTTAATTTTACATAAATTAGCTCTGCTGCCGAGAGAATCTCGAGGAAAACCTATTTCCCTTTCGTCTAAAGATGTACATCAAATCCCTCTTCGTCCTATCGCTTGCTGCCGCAGCTGTTTTGGCAGACACATCATGTAAATAGACCCTGATATGTCGACTTTAGATGAGCAGGCTTGACAAATACTAACTCTGGCTTTACACTTATTTAGCCGATGCCACTCCTACAACATCCGCTTCAGCTTCTCATGTTTCAGGTGTGCCAATACCAGTCAGTAAGTGCCGACAAAAAAGCTCTGACTTCCGAGAAACGATCGCATGTTTGCAAACAAATTGACCCCTTTATTTTGATCCGCATTTGTTGTCTTGAACAGCCCCTAGCAATTTGCCAGCTTGCACTAACACTGCAGCCAAGCACGCATGTCCCGGCATTGCAATCAAGTGGTATGCATCAAACGGTAGCAATCAAGATCATCACAAATTATATTGACTCGTTTTGCTCTCCTCAACAACAGTCCTTCAAGCTGCCCTGATACTTGTTACATAAGTGGTAAGATTCACTCGAACTAACAAATTCGAATGAGATCTGATAACTAATATATTTCATGTAACAACTCTTTTAGTCACCAATGCCTGTTGCCCAGGGTAGGTTCAAAACATGGACTATTGATACTTGAATCATAGATTTGCAGTCTTGTCCTAATGTTTTGCTACCTTTTTTGATTTTAGAGGCGGTACCATTGTTTGTAGCATGAGCGAAGCCAGCAAATCCGCAGCTGCTGGCGTCGCTCCCTCCGCCGGTGGCACTATGGTCAGTGCCTCTGGCTCGGCCATGATGAGCGGCTCGTCTTCTATGCCAACTGCCGCCGCAAACGCCACTAGTAGTGGTGCCTCATCAGCAGGAGCTTCAGCAAGTGCTTCAACCGGCAGCTCTGGATCCACATCTGGATCGCAGCACACTTACCAAGTTGCTAGTGTCTTGGCTGCCGGCGCTGGCTTGTTCGCTGTCGCTTTGGCTAACATGTAATTTTCCCCGAGCAATTTGCCGCAAAATACCGTGATTATATGCTTTCCATTCGTCAACATAAGCTATCCTTATGATATGACAATAAAGTAATTTAAAAACACACCTAATTGGGTCAGTCTGTGGTCTTTCTCATGCCAAATATGCGCCAAATAAATTCATACGTTGTACAATTCTCAATCTTAACAACGCTGTCATCTTATGTACTTTTGGGGTTTTGCGAGGGACCCCTTTTTTAAAACCTGGTCAAAGCTTTTTAGTCAGTATTCCCGATTTACAGCCAAGAATGTGATTGCGCCAGATAAGACAAACCGGATAACGTATAGCCAAAATATAGTTGGGTTTAACAGAATTCAGACTAAAAAGTATGAATAACAATGAAACGTAACAGAGAACGGGTTTACAGACATGTGAATTCCAACATTTTTATGATATGCTTACCAGTCAATTTATGCTTTAAATACGCGGGCTTCTTCGAACAGTTGTCTTCTTTTACCACTTTTATTATCCTTCTTAGAAAAACCATTTCTAGATTTTTCTCATCACTTTACTTTCAAAAACAATCATTCATGGACATTAATCAGAGCAAGAAGACTAAATCAAGCAGTAGCAGAGACACAAAGGCACATGACTCTGTGGCCTCAATGACAGCAATACAGCAGTGTAAGTATGGCTGTAATAGGCGAGCAGGTTTTTTTTTTTTTTTAGTGGCAAATCATAAGTTACCCAGTTTCCCAAAAATTTAATGTGACAAATCGTAAATGTGGTGTTTTTGGAAATTGCACTTTAACTTTCGAACGCAAGCCTTTAAAAAGGCAATTACCTTCTTTAACTACTCGTACTTCATTTCCTTTCCGTTTATTTATGATGCTAATGAATGATTGCCTTGTCGTTTCTTCTGAAGTGTCACCAACTCCAGTGTTACTCTCATCCCCTTTTGCGACTTCCAGTAGTTTCGTTCCTCAAAACCAGTCTCTTCAATTATTGCCTGTAAATGAATCACAATCCCAGAATCCGGGACGCCGGCGTAGCACTGCCTCCTCCTCATCAGAGCGAATGCCTATGGAGAGCAAGAGGCCTGCGAAACGCGCTTCACCTTACTCGCGATCAAAAGAAACTCGACAGACACAAGGCGGTTCGTCTTCCCCACAATCCGGTGGTGGCCGAAACAAGAAGGCACCACATGAACTTTTGACAGAAGCAGAGAAGAAAGCAAATCATATTGCTTCAGAACAAAAGCGACGTCAAAATATACGAATTGGCTTCGACCAGCTGGTGGACATCGTCCCGACTTTGAGCCAGAACCACCGTAGCGAAGCTATGATTTTACACAAATGTACGTTCAATAATTGCACATTTTTTATATATATTGTGTTAATTCTAACTGAATTACCTATCACTAAAGCGGTTGAGTACATTCGACAACTGGTTAACATCAAAAATGATCTCAAAACTAGAGCAAGGGATCTGCACTCCGTTTTGGGCGAACCGTAAGTGTATCATTTACCAATTTAGATGCAGCCAACTCATGTGCTCACAGTGTCCTACCTTGCATCATCCAGCCCGGTGGATGAAGACGATTCATCAGAAGGCGAAATGGACTATGGCTTTTAAACCTTGAACATATAGAATTCTAGATTTCCATGTGTATAGCGGACATGTCGATCTTAAGTTGATCTATTTTGAGAAAAATAGGAAGCTGGGCTTTTTCCTTACTCTCAAAATTATAATTTTCTGACCGACGTTTCATTGGGATCTTGATCACTCAGGCTTCAGCTTTGTCATTGAACAATGTCTGATCTGTTGCTTTGGCATTACATTTGGCTCTACTTAATCATTACACTTGTACAAATTATCTTTATTTAGTGCTTCATTAAACCTCTCTATTATACATATCCAAACGGTGCCATGCCACGAAGTGTGGTCATGGTAATTGAACCTTGTCGGTAATTAAATATGCTGTGCAGTAATCCAGTAACTTTCTTGATGGACTTTGGAAGCTTCACAAAGCTTTGGCTTTGATAATGATAGGATGTAACAGCAAACAAAGACTTTTCAGAGAAACATAGAGATCTCCTATTATTGATTTAGAGACCATCCCGTTCGGTAGCTACATTGTCAGCGCATAGCCTCAACAGGGCTATAGTCATATATTGGCCTGAGAGAATGGCCGACATCAAGGTCGTTCTCTTGGGTAAGTTGTGCATTTTCATCTATAACTGAATAACCGGAATAGTCGTCGAAATTTTTTAAAAGCATTAAATTGGCATACCCCCAAATTTGGAAATTGACACAAGACAATTGAATTACCGCAGTAGTCTGTCAGCTCTTGTCTATTGAGCATTGTGTAGAAAATGAGCTCACTTACCAAACGAGCTCGCTTGAGATATGCGGATTCAATTAGGGATAATACTGAAATCCCTGACATATATAATAAAAGACGCAAAAAGGCTCAAAAAGTCAGAGACAAGATCGACCTCGACAATGACGGAGCTTTTGCTGATTTCGAGAGCAATGAGCTGACGGAAAACACTGTCATTGACGAAGCATTCGACACATACAACACCATGAAGTACTTTATATACAACGCACCATTGCCCACAACCTCTCACATGAAGAACTTTCCTTTTAATTTACCGCGCATATGTTTCCTACACCAATTGTACAGTGTGTTGCCTGACAATACTGCAGTTGATCGAGAATTGGTAAGGTGTTACCAGTGATAGTAGGTCCACACATCTGAGTCTTACTAACATCGGGGGGTTTTTTTCTGTAATGTAGGACATTTTGGTGCAGAATTTGATTGTTCGAAAATTTAGAGTGGGAGGTACACTTGAAGATGAGCTGGTTATCATGTTCATGACTGACTACATGGCAGAGATACTCAATGCAAAAGCAGAATTCGAAGCTGATGTGGAAAAGGAAGAAGCTAGTACAAAAACGAAAAGTGTTCATTCTGATCTTTTTGGTTAGTTGGCCTGAAATCAAGCGTTCATGCTTCACTTTGATCGCTAACAAATCATATAGACCGATTTCGGGAAACTGTTTCCAACCATAAATTTACGGACGTGGTAATCTCAAGGAAAGCTCTGAGGAATATTGCCGGTTTCTCTGAAACTGAAATAAGGTATGTAAATAGTTTACACAATTTCAAACAATATAACTGACCCCTCTTAACAGTCAGTTAGTAATATATGGCTTGCTGGTTGTCCACACTCAAGAAACATACTTGTTTGCTATTCGTAGAGCTGGTGCTTTTATGACCCCATTTATTAAAGGACGGGTGGAGATACTACGATCCTTGAAACGACGGCAAACAAGAGACATATTGGAGAAAGTAGGCTGGCCCCATATGCGACGACACTGCATGACCGTACACTAATAGTTATAATTTAGCAATTGAGAACTAAGAAATTAAGGAATTCCATCTTCAGTCATGATTTTCATTTGCATGATTTATTGGGTAGTGGTCGGGTGGAAAGGTACGTATGCAAGTTATCGCAAATATTTTACAGCTCGCAGATACTGACTTGCGTCTAGGCAAAAGACTACCATGGGAGATCTAATAAAGCTCACGAAAAAAGGGGAAGCCTGTCTATAATAATACTATATAACACAACAACAAGCCGTTCAATTTGCTTGTTTAACTTAGGATGTAAATAATTGAGGAAGTAGGAAGGCGAGAATGTACATTGGTATAATAAACGCAACAGTATGCGAGAGCACTCAAAACTAGTGTTGAGAGAAAAAAAGAAATTGAGCTCAACCAGACCTCATGTAAGAATTGGGACATTACGGCTAAGGAACGGGTGACTTAAAGCCTCTTCGGCAGAAATTCTTCGATTGCAGTCCAGCACAAGTATTTTCTCTAGGAGGTCCACCGCTAGGCGTAGATTTTCGTCACCCCATTGTTCAGCTCTTTCTTTGTTGAGCACTAAACAAAGCTTCAAGAATGAAATTCGGGTTTTTGGGACATTGGGAATATTTGTATGAAAAGTTCGATCTGTTGGTGTCGTTAGAGACAACTCAAGCAAACCATTATAATTTTTGATATGTATGACTTACTATGGATAGAAGCACACTCTTTCACTTCTCGCAGTCCGAAGACACCCGCTACTTCAACCAAGGCATCCGCATCATCTTCTGATTGGAAAAATGGAAAACGAGATGTCAAGATAGAAAGAAGAATGACTCCGACAGCCCAGATATCTATCGCTATAGAGCAATGTTAGCACTACCGAAAGATATAACGATTATATGTATGGCAACAGTACTTACAAACTGTCTGATGAACGACACGAAGTAACACCTCTGGAGCTCTGAAACCTCGGGTGCCTGCTCGATTTGCCCGCACAGGATTTCTAAAATTGCTTTAGTATGATTCAATGGTATTGTGTGAGAATGGCCACTGCCTACCTGTTGTCATTTCTGTAATAACCAGTTGGAGCTGCTTGTGGCTCTTTAAAATTAGATGAACGTAGATTCTCTTTCTCATTCATCAGTGACAATGGGATATTCGCCTGCCTAGATCTCGGCGCAGAATTGACGTTACTTGGGTGTTTATGCGACAACGTGGTTGGTGGTGGCGACGATGGACGTGTTTCATCCTCTCTCTAAACGGTAAGATAGGTGTCAATGATTGTCAACGAGACTGACATCTTTAGTGTCTACTAACCTGCGCCAAGCCAAAATCAACCAACATGCCGGTTCGATGCCGAAAGTTGTATAAAAAGTTTCCCGGCTTAATATCGCGGTGGAGTATACGGTTTTGATGAACATGCTTTAATGCAGTCAAAAGGCATCTGAAGTAGCATCGAATGTCATCCATTGTCATTTGTCGATGAAATGTCTACGAAAATGAGTCAATAAATGTCTGTGCATAGCAGTAGATATATTGACAAGTACCCGAAAGTCATCGTGGGGAAAATATGGCAATACCACCATTACTTGATCCATCTGTCGAAACGCTGTAATAAGAGGCACAACACATTCACTTCCACTATATCATAGCGTTCGTAATCAGTCAAACGTCTTTTATAAAATTCATCAATAGACGTTTTGACTTACTTTAGTTGATGCAAAATCTCGATTTCACTCGAGATTCGTTGTGGACTGCTGGTCACATAGATACGTTTCAAAGCAACATATTGTGCGGGTGGTTCATTATTGGAGTTTTTACGATTTGTGGCTTGATCATTTCCCTTCGCATCTTCTGATGTAGCAACTGAATCTGACTCCTCAAGATTGATACGCTCATAATCTTTGCATATACTGCTAAGGTCCCAGCTGGAATTGTCATAATAATCATGCCGAACATCAATTGCTTTATATACCGAACTAAAAGTACCTAATGACGTGAAAATAATTGTCAATAAATTCAAATGCTCTACCACGCTCTTTAAAAATTAGCTTACCCTCTCCGATCTTATCCACAAGTTTATAGTAGTCGCCTAGTGTGGTGAATTCATCCATTATTTCCGTCACCTCTTCTTTCAAAAGTTCCTCAGCCGTCTTCTCAGAAGATCTCTTGCGCTTCAAAGTGGTTTCATGACTTTCCAACTCGACAGTTTGAGTTCCTGTTTCTGGCTGAGTTGGTTCCTGACTTGATTTAGCATTCATTTTACCGTCGGTTGGTACTGCTTGTTCTGACAAAACTTTGATGTTGTCATTTTTGTTGGTAGACCGTTGATTCTTAATTAATTGCTCAGCCTTTTTTTCAGAATCAACTACGGCGTGCTCCTCTTGTCCATGCGATTGTTGATGATCATCTAACATGTCGTCTTCAGTGGCCATCAATGCCGTTGGCTGTTGAGAAGACGGAGTACCTGCTTTGCTTAAAACATGCTTTGACATATTTGCGGGTATAGGAGATGCTTTTTCATAGTCTTGAGTCGGCCTCCCTTTTTCAATAGGCTTTGGCAAGTCTTTGATGACAATTGGTTTGCGCTGAGGGCTGGAGAACTGCGACGGGTATTGCTTTACCGGAGAAGCCTCTTGTACATTGGACAGAGCCTTTAAATGACTATGAAAGCATGCAGTGGAGAATGAATCGTGCATGTCCACAATAGTTTTGTCCTGAGTTGGAGTTCGAGATTGTGAGCTTGGAATTTTGTCCTTATGCTCTGTGTTTTGGCGCGATATATCCACTCTGGAAGCGAGTGATCTCTTTGGTGTGAGAGGATGCCGCCGAGGTGAGCCAGCAGGGGCCGAAACCACGATTGGGATGCCTCGATTGTTCACGGATGGCTGTGGCTCATTTTGAGTTGTCATCGAGTTGAGCAAAAGTCGCGACTTACTTTTCGCAGACAGACTTTTTTCGTGTCAATTATCGCGACCCAAAAAAAATTAAACCAACGCTGACAGTGCTCCACGGCACGAAGCCAGGATATCTATGGAGACTACATTTGACATTGTATACAAGTCGGAAAGCCAGACTTGGCCAGCATCGCACCACATCTCGGAGAAGGAACACTTGACGATTGCAGTGCTGGATTCCTCTTTTAATCCACCAACTTTGGCACACAAGGAGCTACTGCTAAAAGCAGCTACTGAATATTCAGCCGATGCACATCTCCTGCTTTTCTCAACTAAAAATGCAGATAAGCAACTAACAGGAGCTAACACTCAGCAACGGCTACATATGATGCAAAAGCTTGCTGTTGATTTACACGAACAATTTAAAATAAGGAATATTGCGGTTGGAGTTACCAAACATGCACGTTTTTTTGAGAAAGCAGACGAGATTCATGGCTGGCTGCGGTCTCAAAATCCGAATCGGAAGGTCCAACTCGGGTTTATCATGGGCTACGATACGGTTATAAGGCTTGTTGACCAAAAATACTATGATCAACCGGTGGTACAAGCGCTTCAGCCCTTTTTCCAAGATAACTTTGTTATCTGTGCAGACAGGGCAGGCTATACGCAAACAGATATAGAGTCGTTTTGGAGCAACAATCAGGTGATCCATATGTTTAAAGACAAAGTACGAAGGATGACCATCGATGACAAACTGGCCAATATATCCAGCACGCAAGTACGATCGCAAATACAACGGAACGAGAATATCGATCACTTGGTCGACCAAAATATTCAACAATACATTCGGGATAATTGTATGTATTCCACCAAGTGACCAAACCACGCTGGAGCTCAGGACGACTCTCATTGGATCCGGTGTTTTACCCACCAATTGTCGAGCAGTAATACCCATATTGAGCAAGCATGGTGTTCAATGTCAAGCAATCCATAGAAAAAGGGCTACTCTCTCTGATTCATAGATAGGTTCATAAAAATAAAGAAAAATAAAAACTCATACTCTATTGTTTGGGTTCCATGAGTCCCCAAAAACTGCCGTCAGAGCCAAAAAGGTGGTGTGGTCATTTTATGTGACAACCTCTTGCATTTTCAGAAATTTTGACGTCAAGGGAAAAACTTGCCTTCTACCTTCCCTTCTTATGAAAGCTGTCGGGCGCACTTTCTCAAGCGCCCCTATCCCCACAACTGCTTCGTCATCACAGAAGATGCCCAAGTCATCTTCAAATCGGTTTTTCATACTCCATTATATCCTAATACTCTACCGCTGGATTTGTACCATCTTTCAGAGTATTTCGGGGCATATGAAATTGACCCATCTCATGGACGAAGAGCAGGATGCAAGCAGCAAGCACGACGAAGCGAAAATAATTACTAGCGCGACAGACATACAGGATAACCATTTATCATTACAACATAGATTAAGAAATGGCAACACAACAACGCCGACAGACGGAAACCAGAATGCAATAGCTGCACGCAATTCCTTCAACAGCAGCTCCATACCTCGAACGATATCTCTATCCTCAATACCACAAACGTTTAACGATTCGTCGCCATCATCTGCACAGATACACAAATCCACCAGCAAGCAAAGAGACTTATCGCGATTAGGGGAGGTTGATGAGACGATACCTCAGACTCCACAAACACCTCAAACTCCTCCGAAACAGCAAAATACGTTGTCTACCACAAAGGTAGAACGAACACCAACGCCTTCCATACCTCACCCATTACCACTCTCATATTACCGGTCCAAAACCCTAGTGCTGGATTTGGACGAAACATTAATACATTCAACATCAAGAGGCAATGGCGTACCTGGTGCTTCTGGTAGAGCTCATGTTATTGAAGTTGTGGTCGATAAACATGCATGTTTATATTATGTGTATAAACGGCCACATGTGGATTATTTTTTACGGAAGGTATGTACCCAGATTCTGATTTATGGTAATTCTCGTGTTCGCGTCACAAACTTACTCCTGTATGCAGGTCAGCGAATGGTACAAAGTTGTAGTGTTTACGGCGTCCATGTCAGAGTATGCCGATCCCGTAATTGACTGGCTGGACCAGGAAAATCGATTGATATCTAAGCGATATTTTCGTCAAGTATGTATTGTAATTATAATCTGTGGAAATGAGGAAAGAGATGCTGACCCCTCGTTCAGTCATGCACCTTGCGGGGAGGAAATTATTTAAAAGATCTTACTCTTGTGGAGCCCGACTTGGCCAAAGTTTGCATTGTAGACAATTCCCCCATGGCCTATATTCTCAACTCCGGTATGTGTAGCCTGAATATCCCGGAAATTTTTGCTATTTATGCTCATTATCCTCGATTAGAAAATGGAATACCAATAGAAGGATGGATTAGTGAATCTAGCGATGAGGCTCTTCTGGATCTTCTACCTTTTCTTGATGCTCTTCGATTTACTGAGGATGTACGCAGTGTGTTACGACTTCGAGGCGGTATCTCCACTCGAAGTTTTTGACTGCTTTGTCAAATTGTGACTGCTACTTTACGAGTATTTATTTTCGCTTTCAAGAGCCCCTAGAGAATTTTTTCTTTGTACCAAAACAAGTGGAAACAAAAAGTGTTGTTTGTTGTATCCTCCATGGACATTTCAACGATTCCCTTCCACAAGAACATCTGAACATCTATTAGAACATAATCCCGCTTTCAGTGCAGGACAGTGTGTCATTGTGTTCACAAATCCTCTTGGATATATATATAAAACTGTAATGAAAGGAAAGCTTTTGCCATGAATAGCTAGGGATAAATTCTGTTACGTTGCCCAGACAAGTTGTACTGTAATACTTGCAGGCGCTTAATATTGTGTTGTGTGTGGATATTCATTGTGTACTGTGATTTTCCAGATAATTTGCTGACAGGTACAAATCACTTTGCTCCAAAGTTGATGGATTTTTGCCATCTCGCGAATTGAAAACTCGCCCCATACGAATACTTACGTAATGAGCAAATAGCATGAAAAACAAATTGATTCTTATGCTCAAGGTGAAAATATGATTTTGTGTGTAATACAGGTAACTTGCTTCCAAAGACTTCAATGTGCCACCGGTAGAGATTATGACGGAAGAAGAACTTCAGTCTATAGACACGGAAGAAGAAAAGGTGTTTAGTGACGCTGTGATTGTCCCGTTGAAAACTTTGATGGAAGTTGATACTGTTGTGGTACCGCAACAGCAGGTACTATCAGCAGCGTCTACAATAGTCATTAGCCTTCCCGTGCAACGGGTAGGAGCTCAAAAAACGAGAGGGTTATACAGACAATACACTGCACATCAAATCAAATCAAACGATTATATGGCTACGTGATGAAGCAGGAAAAGACTGCACAAGACGCTGCCCTTTGACTGGGATCAACATTAGGACAGCGCAACACTATATCAGACGATGAGGAACGACGACTGCCAGTTAGTGGCAAAAAGCCAGGAATCGGACGTAAAGCTAAATTAATAGAGGATCATTCCCAGTTCCTGATAGGGCATGTTGATGAACACCTAGAAGTAGTATTATCTGATATCTGAAGAGCTCTGTGTAAAGCTTTTTCAAACCTATCGATATCAATATCCGCACTTCATAAACACTTGGTGCAGAAATGTCGGCTGACGCTCAAAAAACCAGAAAAGTTACCGACTGCAAAAGATAGCGACAGAGTTATCAGATTACGAAGTGAAAAGGTCAAAGAATGGCAGGCGACTCCTGGGCTTGATTATAGTAAAACTTGCCTATTCATCGATGAGGCAGAATTCAATGTACACACAACGAAATTACGGTCGTCTCGAAAAGGAACTTCAGCCAAGAGCATTTTGCCGACAAAAAAGGGTATAGCAATTATTCTCGTGGGCGTTATCTCACAAGCAGGAGTGATAGATATATCTTTAAAAAACCACAAGCTGTGTCATCATCCAAGAAGACACAAAAGCGATGACGGTAAGTGATCAGAATGGATGAATAACGAGCAATTCTTCGCGTATCTATCGGAGGTGATGGATGAGCTAGACATGAACAATATGAAGGGACACTATTTGGTAAATGGATAACGCTCCAATACATACTTCACTCAAGGCACGTGAACTTGTAGATATTCCCCCTTTTTAAACCCCATGGAAAAGCTCTGGTCAAAGGTCACGACCAGCGTCAGGCGAAATGCTGACGATCAGCTAAGTGACCGCATATGCGACGCTGTTCGAGTGATAACCCAAATAGACTGTCAAGCATGGATTCACCATGCAGTATCGTTCTTTTCGAGTTGCAAGCGGGAAGATAATAACTTGTTAGAAGACAGAATAACAGTTTGATGATATAGGATGGTTGAGTAGTTATATGACGAATGTCCTTAGACTATGCCTTACAAAGAAAAATAGGTCACTGTATGTGCATATACATTACATTTGAGGGGATTATGGTCGATAAAACAGAATACTTTCGTTCCCTTTTGGACACAGTACGACATGAAATTGTGTTCAATACTTTAAAAAAGAAAAGTTGTTAAATACTTTAATTCAGGTGACAATAATATAGTGTTGTTGATATGCTGTAGTCCTACGTATGCTTAGACTTTGAATTCAGTTCGTGTATGTCATTCTTTATTAAACACATAGAAGCCAATTGTCATTCACACCTTCCCTTATAAAAAGTATAACAAAATGAGAACGACCTTGATCGTCAAGAGCGTTGGTCCAATCCGTCACCGTCGACGTATGTATAATATTGCATGTGTATACCTTGCCAATGGCAATACCGCCTGCTTCAGAATTATATTTTTGGTTTCACGCTATCATCTCGTTATCGCTGGCAATACTGAACATTCAGCTTGTTTCCCCTTGACTCCGTTGTCAGTATATACCTCACGTGGTCCAGAAATCAAGAGTTCGAGAGTAACTTTTTGTGTACCTAGAAATATCTTCTACATGAATCTAAGCAGTGTAGCTACAAGAGATTGATTCCATTAGTTTTTAAATGAAACGAGGCAGTTGCTTCAAGCCCCATTTCCAATTTTTAAAATATAAAATATGAAAGGATTTCGAAAAGACTCATCTCATCCTTTTTATCTTCCCTTTTTTTGTAACTTTTGAAAAATATTCAATGATACTATCCGCCGAAGGCAAAAAGATTATATATATCTAAAGAAGAAGTGCTTGAAATACGAGCAGACAAACATTACAGAGAATGGTAATTACATAGTATGATTGAAAGCTGCACTCGCTTAGAAATATAATACCAGTCTGTCTGGTTCTGTGTATACATCTTCTATGCTTTTCATGTCTCCTCTTTTAACACTAGCTGAGGTGACAAAAAGCCATGTCATCTGTATGAGTTACATATTCTGATGATTTGTAACAAATCATAGCGTTGTTTGTCCATCGGTCTATGACCTAACATTTGAAGTGATATTAATTGAAAGATACGAAGAGAATAAGTTTATTGAAGACACTTGCGAGGGAGAATCTATATTTCCTTAATATCATATTGGCATATCAAAATATATAGCTCAGCTTTTGCATATCTTTGGCCAACGTCATATAATCTTGTCTGATTTCTACGCTACTTCTTTAAAAATCCACATGGTAATTTGCAAAAAATAAAATAAAACCAAATTTCCAATAAGCACTAGTAACCGAAATTAACACACAGAAAAACCACATTCAAAATGTTATTGGACTATACTTGATGTTCGTTGTTAGTCAAAATTGAAGAGCATTTTTAAAAGACGAAAGCATGGAGAAATGCAGAACCGAAGTGGTTTTTGCTTAAGTACAAAGTTTATCAACAACTACTATTGCATAGTGCACAAGTGGCCAGTACCATTGTCCACATAACTTACTGGATACATATTCATACCTAATTTTAAGGTTAAAATGCTGTCTTCTTCCACTCTGTCAACAACAAGCGCACTGTCTATCTTCTATCTTTTTTTTTTTTTTGACTGTTTTTTTGTATGCGTGTTTATTGCAAATGTCTATCTTCTATCAGTTAATCTTATACATCGACGACACGTCAGTCGCGATTGTCAACTCACCGCTATGCCAAAGGCTTGCCACAACATCTCTCTGATGCGCAAATACTATTTCTGAAGAAATTTTTTGGTCAAAAAGGATTGCTCGTAGGACAGGTTTCCGTGTGGACAGCTGTGATGTTCGTGTAAAACGATGTAAGTGTTATAAATGCATAAGATAAGGGACAAAAATTAAAGCGACACACTTTCAAATGTACAGAAATTCAATTTATAAATTTTGGATGATAATATTACATTTTATATAATAAAATATATTTCACAAGTATATTAATGAAATTCACCTTTTTTATTTGACATTGTATATCTGAATAATTATATACATATATTTATATCTTAAATTAAAGCTCAATAATATTCAATATTTTTATGAAAATATATATATGCTTACTTATCAATAAATTATGATATATATATTATATTTGTTGCTTTAAAGCTCAAGCTATGCCACAGGCTTACATAGGGTCAGTTCAGTAGCTTCAATAGCAATGTCAATCTGTTGATGAAATCAACATCATCTTGGCAGAAAAAAGCATCAAGAACAAGTTCTAATGCGAAGCTGAGTGAGCCTGGGCAAAGAGTTTAGTTGGGCGTAGGGAAATACCATCCCATAAGAGGGCAAGCGTTGGTCCTCACATGTAGGAGCAAGTCACTTGATCGAAAGGTCATCAGTGAGTGAAACCGGCCATAAATGCAATGCTTTTATGAGCCAGTGCCTAGCTCTTCTAGCGTCGATGGTTGTGAAAACTTTTTGTAATACTAACTAATGAAACAGATTTAGTCATTGCTCGATATTGTTGCAAAAATAGATAATGAAAATGACAGGAGTCTATAGAACTTCTTTTTTGTGCTGTCAAAGTCATTACACTAAAGTAAAACAAAACATATTTTGTTTAGTATACCTGCCGCCGCTAACACAAGTCATAGCAAGCTGCTAATACTATGTATGCAGACGAGGTGAGCGCACCGCACCCACATTAGCAATATTGAGAAGGTATGGGAGCTAAACACTGCTCTGTGATGCTAATAGTAGCGATGATAACTGTAGCTAATCCAATTATTACAATAATACAAATAATGTCATCATAATCGAAAAGTATGGAAGAAGTGAATTTCATTCAATAAGCAGCATCGGATAGTCAAAACAAATCAGTAATTACATGGGCAGTGCGGGTGAACCACCATTAGAGTACAATAATTAACGTAGTAAGTGGGTACGATAGTCTATATCGCCTTATTTGTATCATATTAATTATTCGAAGATTATTGGTTCTCGAGAATTGAAATAGTCTCTCTCTTCGATAATCTTGGAAATCCTCGCTACTTCTGGACTTTGTACACTGGAACGGGTACCGCCCACCGTTCTATCTTCAAGGACCAGTGGCGTCATTGGCGTGTTTGGCACAACGATTGGTTGTATACTGGGTTTCCTAGTCGTTGGTAGTAATGGGGCAGAGCGCGAGAGTAGCTGACTGTCATTTGCTGAGTCATCGACTCTAGACATGATGACTTTTGGATCGATAGCGCGATATGGTGGTGACATTCAGCGATAAAGAATAAAGCAGAGAAGAAAAGAAAGAAACAGCAATCAAAGTGTGGGGCCTCCAGAAAAAAAAGTTATTTTAATTTTTATGAATTATGATGTCAATTTGAATCTCCATATTTGTACCCGCCCTAGGTCAATTTTTCTTTCCAACCACCTGCCAGCAGTAAGGCTATAAAGCAAGTAATCCATATCGTGAAAAACGAGGACGGTGATAAATAGATGATTGTTTGATGCGATGCTAATTTTTTTTTAAAATGATAAAGCACACTGCTTCGTAGCATCCACACGTGACTGGGACACTTGATATCATGTTGCATCTGGCTGCCCGTCCAGTCATATTTAGGCTTTGAAAAACTTCCTGTAATATTACAAGCTGTGCTCTTTTCTAATGATTATAGAGTTGACTGGTCTGCCGTCTTCGATTTGTTCTATTTTATCTACAACAACGCTCATTCCATCCAAGGAGCCAAATAGGTCTCTTAACTCATTCATTTCTAATCGATGATCCTGCCGTGGTTGGTCATACTTATAATCTTCATGATCGACAAAATGTGATATGATGATATATCCTCCTGGATTGAGTAAACTGGGCAAGTACGGTAAGATCGACCGTACCAAGAATCGTATAGTGATAATAAGGTCGTGCTTAGGTGGGATACTGCCGCTGATTTGTTGTTGTACAGTTTCTGAGAAGAACTTTGGTGTGTTTTCCCCAATAGCAGCCGTTGGCTTCCCACCTTTCCTGACAGTACTGTTCACTTGTACATTTGGATTGTCTTTCTTCAGCAGTCTCCACATTCCGTTAACGGCAACCTTTGCGTTTAATGCGCCATCAAGTTGTCCTGATAAACCCATATTTTCGCATATAGCACTGGTTCGGTTGGTTGCACCATGACTGGAATCCACAGCTGTGGCTCTCCATATTGGACTTCCATCAATCGCTTTTCGAGATAGTAACCACGCCAAATCTCTTCCGCTACCGCATCCAATATCTAAGCAGGATAGCATTTCCTGCGACTCGGAGCATTTTGCTTTACTTTTCAACGATCGCTCGATCCAATCCATGCTTTCTTCAAGTATGGGAGCAGGGTTGAACATAAGCCAGGATTGGTCACTACAGGTGCTTTCTGCTAGTTGCACTGAAGCCAGGACGGTCCACAAATTGACATTCTGATCAAAGTCACCCTCCCAAAATACCCAGGGACAGTTCCAACCTCTGTCAAACAACCATTGGGTAGCACCTTTAGCATCCGAAGGCTCCATTACTGCAAATGGAGTTTGCTTTGCGGGCAATTCTGAACATCGTTTTTCAAGATCTACGAATGGAATATTGGTGGATGGGACGATCCGTTGCCTGTTATATGCTGCAGGAGTCCGCAAGTCCAAAAACAAGTTACTTGTTGGCGGGCCAGCGGATCGCCACTGCTTTAAAAGCGATACTATGCGTGCCGTCTCAATCACTGTTAGCCCGAGTAAAAAATATGTCCATTTGCAGAAATTTAGCGGAACATTATTTGAACATTTGGGCAATTAATTGCAACGAGTCACCAGCAACATTTTTGACTTTCTTATAGAGCGAGAATGCAGTCCCTATATGAACGTACAAGCGATAAATCACAAAATAGTTATGCAATTTCAGCTGCCAAAAGACTTGGATCGGTAACTTTGAATTAGTTGGCAAGTTGCCAAAGGAACTTCCATATCAGTTATGAAATCTCTCTGTAAAATAGCATGCGAGAATGCAAAACAAGTATTTTAAGACGGCGTGGATAGAAGTGCTCGAGGAAGATACTATCGATACAAACACAACATGGACGTTTAAAGAAACCTTATCCAGATCATCTTATTGCTTCGCCACTAAGCATCTTATATGCTTACACAAGATTAGATTTGACTACTATGAGGTAGAAATACATTTGCATAACAGTAGCCAGGTTATAGCAAAGTGATCACTTACCATAAGTCACGCGGTATCTCAACGATGGTTATTAGCGCCTCAATGTCTTTCATACAATTTACACTGAAGGCGGCTTTATTTATCATAATTGATGTATGAATTGAGGGTATAGTGTTGAATGCTAGCGAAATTAAGGTTTGTTACAATGAACTTTTATGTTCTACAGTCGGGCGGAAAGTTTAAAGACCAACAGATATTTGGCGGCAAAACCAAGGAACTTTGGGCAAAAGTATGTATTGCGCCATAAGCTCGCTTGAACGCGAAATCAATATAAGCTTTGCCATTCGAGTTCTGGTATAGGATACACAAGCAGTGTATCATCTACAAAAGGGTAAGTGGTGACAGCCACGCTCGAAAATTGCGCAATTCAGTTGGATAGTATTGACCAATCAATTTCATGCGTAGGCTATGGCGCGACCGGACTGCTCTTGATCGAATTCCGTGGAGTTGCATAAAATGCGCGATCCTCACAGAAAGAACCTTCTTCAGCCTTTTGCTTCATATAACCACTAAAACCATGCCTTCCATTAGACTCGGTACCACTGCTCCTGGTAACTATATAATTTGTCTATAATGTCGAAGTCTGTCACAGCTTCCTAACGTGATACCCTCCCCACAATAAAGATTTCGAAGCCCAGACCACCAAGGGTCCTATCAAGTTTCATGATTTCATTGGTGATAACTGGGTGGTTCTCTTCTCTCACCCTGCTGATTTTAGTATGTATACTTGCCTTATGTTGTTAGTGGATATAGGACGTTGAAATTGACCGAGAGCTGCCACTAGCCCCCGTTTGCACCACTGAGCTTGGTCTTGTTGCTGCTCTTCAAGATGAGTTTGACGCTCGTGGCGTTAAGGTCATTGGCCTTTCTGCCAACGAGTTGGAATCTCATGAGAAGTGGATTGCTGACATCAATGAAGTCAACAACGTTGATCTCAAGTTCCCAATCATTGCTGACCCTAGGCGCGAGATCTCTGCTTTGTACGACATGCTCGACTACCAAGTAAGTTTTCTGACACGCGAATAAAAGCGCTGAAGAAGGTTCAATCTGACCCATGTAAACAATAGGATATCACCAATGTTGATCAAAAGGGAATTCCCTTCACTGTCCGTTCTGTTTTCATCATTGACCCCAAGAAGACAGTTCGTCTTATTTTGACCTACCCCGCTTCTACTGGTCGCAACTTTGATGAAATCCTTCGCGTCGTTGACTCTCTTCAACTAGGCGACCAGCACCGTATCACTACTCCTGGTAACTGGAAGAAAGGTGACGATGTTATCGTCCACCCCAGCGTCTCTACTGAAGACGCCCAAAAGATCTTCCCCAAGGGTGTTAAGGTCGTCAAGCCCTATCTCAGACTTACTCCTAGCCCTTTCTAATTTGACGTATAGCAATACAGCCATATCTCGATGATAGTATTGGGTCACTTTATTTTGTAATATAATAATATACAGTTGGCCAATTAGTTTTTGGATTTATATGATATTGGGTGACATGGTTGGGCTGGCGGGCTACTGGCAAAACGTAGCTGCCATATATCTCAGATGCCTTTAGCTTGCTATTACATTTGCGATATTTCGAGGGAATGGAACTACTGTCTATATCACTGGGTTGAAACTAGGTGTGGGATGGAGAGTCGGGTAAATTGTGGCGGTAGAGGGCGTCTACTTAAAAAACCGCCTACTTAAGGTACCTTGAGTGCCTACCAGCTTGAAAGTGATGATGATCTAACTGCAAGAGTTTCCAACTAATAATTACAGCACACGCGTACCTCGAAATTTTCAATGAGCTTGGCGTGATGATGCTGGTTCAAAAGGGGCCGGCGGACTGAAACCATTAAGTTCTAGATTGGGCAAAATTTCGTCATGCGTGCGTTCAGAGACCAAAACGCATATAAACCCCACCGATCGCCTTTCTGATCTACTCAATATTTTCAAATCATGGACGTTGGAAATTCTAAGCAACCTTTTGGCAAAAGCTCAAAAAAGCACCCTCTTGGCCATGGACTATTCAAAGTTGGCGATTATGACGATGAGGCCACCACAGCCAACGCTCCTGAAAAGCACGGTAGCTTCACTGAGAAAGCTAAGTCGGGATTCGAGAAGGTGACTGGACATCACCACAAGGATGCTACAGCCGCCAACAACCCTACCGCAGCTAACAACGCCAATGCGGCCAGCAATGCAGCTGCTGCTCCTCCTCAATAATAACTGATTAGAACGTTGTTTTGCTATTTGTAATCTTTTGACACTAGCTTTTCAGTTATGCTGTCTTGTTTCAGAGCTTCATTCGACCAGTTGTTCTATACCAATATCTCTTGATACGTTTTAATTCTAGCTTTTGTCATCTTCCTTTTATTAAAGCCTTTTCTTTTCATTGATTTTTATCATGGTGACGAAGACGTTTTTACGCCTCACGGAGGCTGTGGGGTTCAGTTTAATTAATCTCTTTTGGCAGATGAATTGGCTGCCTTCTTAGCAGCAAGTCTAGCCTCCCTCTGCTTCTTTTGTTCCTCTGCATGCTCACGTTGCTCAATGGTGGCTTTGTAAAATGTATACATCAAAAAGAGAATCATAGCTACGGTTGAGCCTATGAAAAGCGGAGATCTATGGGAGTATAGTTTAGACTTTGATCCAGAGCTTAAATTTAGCAATTTTCGCACTTACTGCATGACTTCGTGTGCCGTCTTGGGTCGTTCTGTCTCGCCAATCACTTCTTCAATTTTTTCAGTGGTACTCTTTGCTTTGTTTGTGACTGGAGCTGGATCGTTTCCAACAAGCTCTACTTCGAACACAAGTGTTGCGCCAGGGGGAATGGCACCAGGGGCTCCTCTATCTCCATAGGCTGCAAACATGAAAAGTTAATTCAAAACCGGTGTGCAAAGTAATAAAACCATTCCGCTGACTTACCCAAGTTTGGAGGAATGACGAGCTTGCGTTGCTCACCAATGCACATGCTGTGATGTCAACTATCAGTAACATATTTCTTCATGTCATTGAAAAGACAGTATTACAAATGACATACTCCAATAATCCTTGATCCCAGCCCTGAATAACTTGACCAACGCCCAAAGTGAATTGCAGTGGTTCGCGTCCGTTGTCCCTGCTGCTGTCAAACTTGTTGCCAGTATCGAAGAGAGTGCCAGTGTAGTGCATGGAGAGCTTATCACTGGTAACACGAATGATGTTGAATAAAGAACAAATGAATGGAAAAAATCTGATTATGCAGCTTTCGCCGGCATTTCAGTTCATCAACTTACCCAGCCTTTGTTCGCAAATGACACTCTTCTGCAGGAATGCGCTTTTTGACTCCTGATGAACAACCGCTAACAATCAGAACCACGTTTTCGCCAGCTTGAATCAATACACAATTTGCCAGTCAAGACTTACCGATCTGTAGCTTTGTGGGGGGAGTCTTTAAGGCATCAACGGAAACGCTCAGCGCAAGGAACGAAACAGCCAGTGAAAGTAATGCGTGGAACTTCATGGTAGTAAAGACTAAAGGTGCGGGCGTCACAGAAGTTCAGGCATCGACTTTTGAGCAGCCGACAATTTATCGTCGGTATCATTGGTTAAGGTGTAGGGGCGATTTCACTGTCGCTGTTGCAAATTAGTAGTCACTTGCAAACAAAGAGATTGGCTTCCTAAAGTCTATCATTATATTGTAGTTTGTAGCCCAGCGTATTATCTACAATTTCATTCATCGTTCAAAGTAGATCAATATTTAAAGCAGCTGCGATAAACAAACCGGAAATGCGCACACTCTATTTGTGTTTGGCAGTCATCTAAATACATGCTTTGATTAGGAGTGATATGTTAATAACTAATATCATGATAGCGATGAAGGCATACGGGTTTTGACAAGATAAGTGACTAGCCACATACAGTACTCTACTGACAGGTTTAAAATCCTTTTTATGTATGTCAAACACTCGTAAAACATGGTACAGACATTCAAATAGGATGGTTGGGAAAGAGTTCAACTCTTTATGTTCGTATTATTCAGATCTCGAAGATGTCAAATGTGGTGGTAGAGGAAAACGCCTCAGGAAAAAAACAATTATGATAATATGTACATGTAAAGTGAGATAAACGGTATGGGCTATGGACAATGTGATGGAAGATGCAAGAGATGACTAAATCAATACAGTTGTAATTCTACACTGTTTCTTCGTAGAAAGCTCTCAACATCGTCTTGATCGACCCAGCACCTGTACTTGATCAGTTTTAGAAAAGAGAGCTCGAAAGTATTGATATCCTTGAGGGTATAGATTCCACCGCAAAGATCACGCAAGCGTTTTCCGTTGAGTCGCGGTACTGAAGCGATAGGTGAGCCATTTGCATTTGTCTCCATATCTTCTTCAAGAAATTTGGATGCCAATAATAAGGATGCCAGGAACAATCTATGGGTTGTGTCTGTTGATGGAAGATAATTAGCATAACAGTCTGATGAACTACAACAATAATAGAAAGAGGCTACATACCATAGTTTCCCACAGCCCCCTTAGGTAGAGCTTCTTTTGCTCTTTCAAGGTATATCATAGCATAGACGATGACTTTGCAAGTAACGCCGGCACGATGAGTCACTTTTTCAATAAAAAACAGTAATTCTGGTAATGAGACTAATGACGATCTTGCTTGTGATGATGAAGTTGGTAATAAATCGCATATTATTTGAGCAAAGTAATCTGTTGGAACCATTAAAGTTAGGCACGAGTTTAAACTAATTTGTGGGGGTGGGGTGGGGAATGCTTGCAAAGCATAACATACCAGTTAAACTTTGTGGAAGACGATGTTGGAGGATAGTAGGAGAAAATGGAGTGAAATATTGGTTATTAGGAGTAGCCGTACACAGCATGATGTAAAGTGAAAAGTGAGAATGAAATAACTTGTGGAAAGAAGAAATAAGGATTACTTATATAACCAGAGAGGCCAGACAGCAGCATGATCGCCGCATATCGCATGCTTTGACTCAAAACGGACAAAGATAACAAAGCAGCCTTGCTATTGTCATGTTGCCAGGAGGTGGGGGGCCAAACCACACCCTTTCTTTTCCATCTGCAAAGTGCTGTGACTCAACTGTCTAGATCCATTCTGTCATATTTAAATGTCTATGGAGTGTGTACTAGTTTGTAGCGTAACTATGCATATGAGCCATTGCAATATGAGCAGCCTCTCATATTAGAGAACTTTCAACACCACTGCTTCCCATGACATTGTTTAGAAGTCTATAAACCTTCTCCTTTTCTTATTATATTTATTTAGGCTTCATGAGGAGAAGATTGTTGTCGGAAACCCATAAATGACGAGACCGGTGAAAATGAGGCGTGCAAAATATAAACGAAACAACAAATTTAAGGTGGAAATAAGGGTTTTTGTACGATAGTATGGTTAAAAATGAATCAACACAAGGTTACGGAAAGCCAAGAAAGGTAAAAGACAAACCTTGCAAATAGCAACCAGATCGACGATCCGATAGAAATCAAGCCTTGGTAAGATGTCACTGTGAAGTGGAGAGAGAGAGCAGAGAGACCAAAGTGACATGCGTGGCTCACCGGCCAGTCTCAACTTCAAGGATGAAAACATTGTCGTACAAAAAGTAAGCTTATGGTGGTTTTCAACCTCATGTAATCCGTACAAGGGAATTCCGAGCACGGAGAGACGGCATGAAAAGAGACATGATAGGCATGAAGGCCCAGGTTGTTCAAAAATGTCGTCGATCATTTCTCCTATTTCGGTCATGCCGGGGCCCTGCTTGAATTATGAGTTAACTTTCCAGTCTGGGCCAAGATCAGCTATGACAATCACTCATATATGGTCAGGCCGACCGACAGGCATGGGGTTGTCACCAATCGGTCTTCGATATTGATAAATCAAGTTCAAAAGTGAATTGCACTGATCGTCCCAATTGCAACTTAGTGTCAACAATATCAGAGGAATGGGATTGGTGCACGAATTATAAAAATGTAACTTTCTCTAAAAGGACATGCTGCGAGTATACAAAATAGAATGGTAGAGCGATGACATTAAATACTGGTTGACAGATGATACTCCTAACCACCTCAAGATCACATTCACCACTCCCTTATCTAGACACATTTCTACAAGACTAAATTCTAGTTTTAGCTGTACAGGACCAAAAAGAAAGGTAGTGAGAAAGGGTTCAGATACCCAGAAACTTGGTTGCTATCTTTTGCATTAGAGTTGCGGTGAAGTGAACCCTTAAAAATGTGAGATAAGCTCTCGACTAACGAACCAGTAATTAGCACTCATCAAGGCTTAATCTGTTATATTGTTTATACCCCTTCAAGGGCTCAGCAAATCCCAGATGTACTGAGCCACTTGAGCCACAATGACCCGCTTGACTTTTCTATCATTTCGATATATGCTATCTGAGAGGTCACTTAAGTCAGATGGGACATGTCAAAATAAGAAGAAATTTACTAAATGAGATGTGTTGTCTTATTATTTCATGACGAGTATGTATGCATAAGTCAAAATTTGGTATTATAGGGAAAGATACATTAATTCTTCAAGGTGAAAAACGTACATGAATATATGAGTCAGCAAGATAATCATAAGTGTATATACATTAGTAGGTAATTAATAAAGGGGAGTAAATGCTATAGTCCAGCCATGTCTTAGGGTATAAGGTCTCTGACCATTTCCATCTCCAGGACATCGCCATATGCGGCAATGAAGTCGGTTATCTCGTGCGGATGAACCCACAAATTGTAAGCTATAAGCCCCAGAAAACTTCTTTCCATGATATTGATATCTCGTGGACAGTAGATACCTCCAGTTGCAGAGCTAATTTGGAGTGAGGTCAATTCGGTACCACTTTCGCACATATACTTTGAGCTCGCAAGAACTGCGGCCAGAAACAGTCGGTAAGGTGTATCAAAATCACCTCTCGCCGACTTTGGAAGTTTACTCTTGAGTCTTTGGAGATATATTAATGTTACCAAGCAAACTGGTGCGGGCAGTTGACATCGGGCAAATACATTGTCGATAAAATTTGCAAGTGACGGTAGCCGACCGGCATGGCATAATCGCTGTTGTTTGGAGCACGGTAGTAGAGATCTGGCGGTAGTTGTTGTAAAAGCTGTTATTGAAAAAAAAAAAAAAAAAAAAGTGTAAGCGTATAGAGCGTTTCTCGAAAAAAGCGGCTAGAAATGAAATACTTGCAGGTCAATGCTTCAGGGCTTCTGGCACAGACGTATGATGGTATTATATCCATTGTTTGAACGATATTTTTTTTTCTCGATGTTCAAGCTAAAGGCGTGTTGCATTGATAGAAGAAATAGATCGATGAGTGTTCAATAGTTCCAGGTAAAGGAAGCAAATGATTTTAGCAAAAGCGAGTAAGCGCAAAGAATGCAAAATCACGTAAAGTAGAAAAGGCGAAAGTGAATTTGCAAAAAAAGGATGGCCAACTTATAAGCAAATGATATCAGGAAATGTAATGAGGTACAAAGCTTTGATGAAAACGCCAATAAACATCTTGGTGCTTATCAAAACTTCCAAATTTTACATGATGGCACATGCCAAGCGGCTCATATTGGAGACATTTCATTCTTACAAAAGCTGTTGATGCCAGCATCTCAGCTGATGATACCAATTGTGGTATATAACCGGCGTTTAATTAGGGAATTAATGCTACACAAAGTACATTTCGAGAAATACTTTGGAGTAGCAGCGACCTGCCAGGCTCAAAATAGGAAATTGCACCCAAATATTACGAGAAACAGCCAAGCCGACGCTGAGCTCGTCCCGCAGGTGTCAAATGATCAGCTAATACCTGGAGACCGTTGGTCATGACTAAGTACAATCTTTGGGTAATTCTACGCTGTTCACACTGACTCATCGCACGTGCAGTAATTTGGTGTTTCATTTTTATTTGAGTAATACTGCATAGTGACTTGCGCAGTATGTGTTTAGTGATACGTCTATTATGCAAAGCTGTTTGTTCAGTATAGCTTGCCTTTTTATACTTTGCGATTTTCTGGTATAAAGAAATTATACTCGAAGAGGGGTGGTGTCATTTGAAGGCGGTAGCGGGTACACCTCATGGTAATAAGTCACAAGTTATTATGACGGACGTCGAAGCTATGACCATGTTGATGGGATACCCAATTCAGGGTCCATTTGGACGAAAAAGATCTGCGATAGAAGCACAGAAGTAACTCGTGCTCAATTTAAACAATGTATCATCAGGGCTGTTCCAGAACCTTGAGAAAGAACAAACTCAAGCACATAATTACATCTGAAACCAACCGTTATTGCCAGGCACTAACGTCAGGCACAAATATACTTTTGGTTAGAAATGGCTTTCACCTGGCTGAGCGCTCGTAGATGTACTTGGATAACCAAATTATTGGTTTGGGAGGCAATTCTGTCCAATGAGATTCGTTAGATTACGGGCTGCTGACTGGAAAATCAAGAAAAAATTTAGCCCGTGCAGCTTGCTGGCTGGCGTGGATCATCCAAGTATGGACTTTTTCCGCTTTGAAGCAATGAAAATGGTCATAATCGTACGTGCCCACCAGGTTCACATTTTAAAAATTCCTTCCCTCCAATTGCAATCTGGTTTGTAGGGTTACTGAACCAGTTTTACGCACTAGTATGACTTTCCGCGACTTTATGGGCGGAGCGGGTTGCACAATGTAGCCTCTGTACCACCAGGGCTTTAGTCGTAAATTGTTTTTCTGGCTTTCATCTACAATCATCTCGGGCTCAATCTTCATCATTCCTAATTTCTCTGTCATCACAACCCCTTCGTCCGTTATAGTATAAGTAATGAGCAAATCATCGTTCTTGAGAGAGTAAGTCATGTTACAGTTAGATATATCCGAGAAATTAACTTGGTAGCTGACAACTCGGCTTTCAGGTACAAAATAGTAGCTGTTGGTGGAGGAGGTTAGTAAATACTTGCTTTACATTATCAGTATGCATTGCCTCTATATGAAATCTATCATCGACTTGCCTGTTCGAATACCTGTCAAAAATCGAGCCTTGCTGGCTGATAGTCATAGCCCTACATTGGAATCGACTTCTTGCATTAAATCCAACATTGATTATGTGCTTCTACGCATACAAATGATTGCAAGGCGACTGACATAGTTGCGTTCTTATAGGTGTTGGTAAATCTGCACTGACGATTCAATTCATCCAATCTCACTTTGTGGATGAATATGACCCTACTATCGAAGGTCAGTAAACACATTCTACATGGCCATGTTTGGAAATTACTCAACATACTCATTACGTTACATACACAATTCAGATTCCTACCGCAAGCAGTGCGTAATTGATGGCGAAACTGCCCTTCTTGATGTGTTGGATACCGCTGGCCAAGAAGAATATAGGTAAAGTCTCGAATTTTATTTCATGCAATGACTGGTATTTATTTTGTTGATGTTTCTTTCCAGTGCCATGCGTGAACAATATATGAGAAATGGAGAGGGCTTTCTTCTAGTATATAGCATCACCAGTCGCTTGAGTTTTGAGGAAATCAACACGTTTTATCAACAAATTCGACGAGTGAAGGATCGTGACTTCTTCCCAATGGTTTTGATAGCGAACAAGTGTGATTTGGAGCATGATCGTCAAGTTTCCAGTCAAGGTGCGTGTGTACAGTCGCTTTTGATGGTGAATTAGTTCCACAAAATTGACATCGAAATTTATTTATTTTTTACAGAGGGACGCGATCTCGCCAGAAATTTCGGATGCGCTTTCATTGAAACATCAGCAAAACAGCGCATCAACGTTGATGAGGCGTTTGCTAGCGTTGTTCGCGATATTCGACGCTTTAACAAGGAGATGGAAGGTGGACGGGGCATGGGTGCCCAAAACGGTAACGGCAATGGATACGGTGGCAATCAGTTTGATGTGGAAGAGCATGAAAGCTCTGGCGGTTGCTGCTGCACTATTATGTAATCTATTGCTTAATCGCATCTTTAGATGAACGACGACGATACCTTACAATTACACGGTCGTTCGATGCTTAGCAAGTATCGCAAGGAACATTACATTTATTGAAGCAAACCCTCCTCAAACCTTATCTCTTTCCTCAGAGTGATTTCTATTTATTATAATTTACCAGTAATACTTTTGAAACTGTAACTTTGCAAAAATATATCAGCGCATTTCAGTAACCCTTACTTATTTGAATATTATCGATGAGATGAGACAGAGTGATGTGGTGGATTGTATGTGGCCATGAAAACGTGCGGCCACCACAACGTGGGTTTATTGTGACTTTGGGATATATTGTTTACGATGATAAAGATGTTTTGACTTATACATTTTTTGAGTGTTCAGGTTTATGACTAACTTCGTAATCGACGTGAACAAATGCTCGTTCAACATTGGGAAGGCTCTCCAATTTTATCTGCAATGCCTCGCCGATATCATGGGTTTGCCTCAGTGGCATTTCGGGCGGTAAAACGATGTCAACTTCCACAAATAGATTGTTGCCTGCGTAGTAGGCTCTACAAGTGTCAACAGCTGTGACTTCAGGATGAGTTAAAGCAATGTAGGTAGCACGCTGCAAAAATGCAACATCTGCGCTTTTGCCCACAATCAATTGAATGTTTTCTATCAATGTTGATATCCAGCTGCGCAAGATAATCAAAGCAATGAGAATGCAGCCAACAGGGTCAATCCAACCATCAAGTCGGGATCCCAATATACCAGTTAGCAGCCCGAGAGAGTTCACGAATAGATCATTACGATGGTCTTGAGCTAATACTCTTGCAGACTGATGAGCGGCCAAAGTCTGACAATATAGGAATAAAACAAATTTGGTGGCCAAGGCAGTTGCAACAAATGCTATGGCCTTTGCATCTAGATCAGGCTCATGTCCACCTTCTGCCAGTTTTTGAGCGGATTCAATCTTGCGACGCGAAGGAGTGAGCACATGTTGATATAACATGAAATTCAACAACGAGTTAACTTACAATCAAAAAAATGGCGACGCAGCTCATCAAGCAAGCAAACACAATGATTCCTGCAGTTTCCATCCGTGCCTTTCCCTATGCGAGCAAGCTAAAAGTTAGACTATGCTTGGAGTCTTTGTATAATGTTGGCAAATTGATGTACCGCTGGGTATTTCATTAGGTTGGGTCGCGCAGCTTGTCTTGTAGCCCATAATAAAACGGCCGAGCTTAATAAATCCATGAAGGCGTCGGCCATAGTGGCAAAGATGGACAACGACCCTGAAGATATAGCAGCTATCAGCTGCAGCACAAACAAGGCAATATTAGCCAGTACCGAGCCATAAACTGCTATTTTCAACTGGTACAACTCGTCAGCAAATTTACGTTGGCTAATATATAGCAATTTGCTTATCTACTACCTTGAGCAATCTCTTTTCCTCGTCTTCGGCACTCTCTGGGTTCAGAGGTCCCAGCATCTCATCAATAAGGTTATTTTGCGCTCGATAAAACTTTTGCACTTTTCGTGATCCACCGTTTTTTCGTATCTGTTTGATGTCTTCTTCACTTTTTTTGATGTTTTGAAGCAAAAGCGGATCTTCAGGTTGGCTCATTGCTCCGCTTTCCAAGGAAGCGTTATCAGTCACAGATACTGCTCTATGCAAGGCAGTGCCAGCGGCTTGCACAGCAGTGGAGGATCCCAAAGATTTGTTTTCAAATCCGTCGGTCATCGGTAGCATCTGGTGGGCGTTATAACTACCGTCTGTTGCAGTGATGGTAATGGTCGACATGACTATAGAACCCGGAGAAGCTCTCTATTGACTCAAAAAAATTTGGGCCAAAAATCAGATAGCGTGTAACGGAGTTTTAACCTTGTTGAGAATAATGTGCAACCAACACCCAGGTTTGCACCAAGTACTCCGCGCTTCATTGTATCTGGTAACGATGATGATTTTTCAAAGCATTAAAAACTGCTTATTTAAATAACATTAGAGGATCTCTAGTATCATTTATTTTGAAAAAAATGGCCCCCATTATAGATAACCAGTGGTGAATCTGATAAGAATAGCTATAATCTGCGCAGAGGAGTTGTAATGTATAAGTAAAGGGCTTGACGAGCTTACTACCCAACTATGTGATATTATAATCCAGCAACTTTAGTATTCAGCCTTCGAATTATGTCTATGTAGACTGAGGAAGAGAAACAGGGCCAAAAGGCGATAACATATGTTGCAAAAAAGGTGAAAGGACTGTGGGCTGCTGTTAGATTACATAGTCCGCCAAATAATAAGAGGTCAAAGTAGTGATGCTATTAGCAATAGAGGCTTGCTATCTGGAGCAAATTATATAAGCTCAAAAATAGTTGAAATATAATAGCCTGTTGATCTTGACAAACAAAATCCACTTGGAAAGTATCATTTGTTTGAGATAAAACAGTAATTCAAAACTGCAATTTAACCTTCGCTGGAGTCGACAACTCAACGGGGACATGCACAGCCTTCAATATATTTGAGAGTAACATAGAAAGTTGATATGCGAAATTGGCGTGCATGAACTTGTTCTTCGTATATGGTGACTCTCACTCCAACATCAGGCGTTGTTCCGCTGTATAGATGTCTCTGATCAAGCATAGTCAGTTAAAGGAGGTTCGTGAGTTCATCATTTAGAATCAACAGCAAGTTAAACGACAGATGTTTTATCCAATTCATTCACGTCTATAAAACGATACGCAACTGACTTAATCTCAAAAACTTGGCGGCCCAAAAATAAAAAAGTTGCTCTTGCCCAAGTGTCACCTGTTGCTATTTTAAAAACTGCTTAAATTTGTGACTCCATTCATAGACTCCAACAGCGTACCATGTTAACTGCTTTGCCGCCCGAACTGCTCTACCTAGTTCTGGGCTTTCTAGGATTTGACGACATAATACCACTAGCGACCGCCTGTGGTCAGCTGAAACCTCTTGTCGACACCTATGTTCGCTTGCACTATGCATTTCATGCGGCAGTGTATGAGCAGCTGATCCAATTTGAGCAAATCAGCATGCATAATGAATCACAAACCACAATGAAGATAGCTGCAAGGTTGCTTCGGCTCATATGCAACATCGTAGAAGACGTTCCCAAGTTTGAACATCGCACCGTCTTCACTGAGAAATTGGATATCTTGCAGAACCTCGTAGTCAACCAAGTCCTGCATGTCTCTGACTCGGCTGATAAATACGCTGATCTATGTCTAAAAATGCGCATTATATACCTCCATACACCCGAGATTCGGATACTGCACGATCCTGTACGTTTGTATACAATCATACAAAACATAAACCTATGAAAATTTTCTAATTGTTGCTTGCATTGATGTAGAAATATCGAAGACGAAGCACAAAGCACCCACTAGCGCCATTTCTACCTCGCGACTTCACTTGGATATGGCGATCGCATTGTGAAGAATCAAAGCTGTTTTGGGCACCACAGACTTTGGTACCACAGTTTTTATTGTCAACAATAAATAACTCTAAACTGTTACAAGAACGGGAAAAGAGGCTGCGATTTGCCCGGTTTTTCGGCCGTCTTTTCAGCGTAAGTAGCATTTATCTGGAAGCACATCAGAATGGAACCATGGATGAATGTGTAAGAGAGGCGCTGGTAGCTGGAGATGTGGAAAGCCTGTACGTATTTCTGACTGCTGCACAAAGAGACATTGATCCCGATGACATGGTCATGATGGTCATGCAAGCAGGGGAGCAGTTGTGGGCTACATTGGAGCTGGCGGCAGAGTTGGAGGAACAGTTCAACCCCGAGCTTGTGGAGAGACGACGAGGCGACAACCATGGTCGTATCGAGCATGCACCAGACTGGTTATTACCAACGCGGTATGCTGTGGAGGACCATTCTATATTACGTTTGAAGGTAAATGTACAATCGTGACCATGACATATACCACAAGTCAATAATGCTCATCTGATATTTAGATGATACGCTGTATGTATGATATAGGGTGGGACTGGCTGTCATTGAATACAATGCCGATATTAGAGTAACGCGCGCATCTCACATCACTTTGCTACTATTGCATCCATCGTGGACAGTAGTCTGTATATTACACACAATTTGTATTTATTTTTTTCAAAATGAACATATAAAAGTAGGTTATGCATTTAGAGAGAGCGAGTAACTTGCCAGACACGGATAAGACCATCAGTGTAGCCAGAGAACAAGGTAGTTCCATCAGCAGACCAGGCAAGGGAGATACATTGTGGGTCTTGGGACTTCTTGCCTCTGTCAAAGAATTCAGGGCGGAGCTCATCAACAATGGACTTGGACTCGAGATCCCAGATCTTGATGCCAGAGTTGGTGGCAGCGCACAACCAGTAGCGGTTAGGAGAGAAGGTGAGGGCGTTGACAATATCACCGGCCTCGAGAGAGTAGAGGTGCTTGGAGTCGTTCAAGTCCCAGAGCATGACAATACCGTCCTTGCCACCGGAAGCGCAAAGAGAACCGTCAGGGCTGACAGTGACAGTGTTGATATAACCAGTGTGACCAATGTGGTTGGTTCTGAGCTTGCACTTGGTGAGTTCCCAAACCTACAATAGAATCGTATTAGAAAATGAAGACACAAATAAAATGACAAACTGGCGTTCGATATGATCAAATCAGAATGGTGTATATGTCTCATTAGTCGATGCGACTCGACTTCTGAAGTAGCAAATATAACAAAAAAACATCTTTTGGATCATATCAAACAAGGCCATCATAATGGATGAACATAGTACCTATTAGGGAGAAAGTAAAGTGGATTAATTTGATTTGTTCAAAAAGGACGATGTAAAAATGAATAATGATAATGATAGGGTAGACAAATCAGAGTGGTGTATATGTCTCATCAGTCGATGCGACTCGACTTCTGAAGTAGCAAATATAACAAAAAAACATCACGCTGCCCTCAAAAAGATAATAAATGTAACATAATGTTCTAATTACCTTGACGACCTTGTCCCAACCGCAAGAGACAATGACGGGGTTAGCAGGGTTAGGAGAGAAACGGACGCAAGAGACCCACTCGGTGTGGCCGTCTTCAGTGATGTTGTACTTGCACTCTCCCAAAGTGTTCCACAACTTGATGGTCTTATCGCGAGAACCGGAAACAATTTGACGGTTGTCAGCAGAGAAAGAAACGGAGAGAACATCGTTGGTGTGACCAACGAAACGACGGGTAGTGGTACCAGTGTTCAAATCCCAAAGGCGGATAGTCTTGTCCCAGGAAGCAGACAAAGCGAATTGTCCATCAGAGGAGATGGCAATATCTTCGATAAAGTGGTTATGGCCAACAAGAGACTTGCGGGGAACGCCATAGTTGGTTTCATCCCTATCAATAGATTTTGAAGCGCGGGTCAAAATCAATAGGGCAATCGTGAGACTTCATCCCTCAACGCGTTTCCGCGCAAGAGTTGAGTGCAATCACACAACATCTGGCTATTAGAAACTCCCCACCCAACGCGCTATGTTTCCCATACTAGCTTCCCAAAGCCCTAAAAAATGAAAAAAATATTTACCTAAAAAGCAAAGGAATATTTGATTAGTATATTTAAAATCGTGCAGCGCGAAAGCTAACAATAGCTTTGCGCATAGTCGTTAGCAAACCTTGTAAGATTCCAGACGATGATAGACTTGTCTAAAGAAAAATAGACACGTCAGCATGTTGTTGACTAGTTGCAGTGTTTTTCATTATGCAGAAATTGAATATTTACCGCGAGAAGCAGACAAAACCATATCAGGTGCCTCAGAAGTAGTGGCAATGGCAGTGACTGATGTGCAAACAATCTGTAAGACTCGTGCTGATGTTGTATGGTACGTATGGTGTCATGCTTACCCCAGTTGCTGTGACCTACATAATTTTTTGGTTAGATACATGATTCAATAATCCATTCATCCATCCATCTATCCATCCATCTATATATTCATCTCATTCATCCATCTTCCAGATACATACCTTCGAGAGTTCCACGGAGAGTAAGTGCGTCCATATTGTGCAGGGCGGATGTGTTGTTGAGTTGCAAGAGAAAGTGTGTGTGGTTTGCGCCTTAGCAACGGGACTTGAGCCAATTCTTGGAAGTCACGTGCTCAATTTCAGTCAAATCTCTACCTCTGGTCAGCACCACAAAAGTGGACAAAAAAATCAAACGCGTTTCTCCACCGGAAACGAGAATGAAATAATTCTTAAGCAACCAAATCTATGATGATCTTTGGCTATTTGAGTTTTTTGAAATTTATATCACAATATTTAAGGTTATTTTCTGGCAATAAAGCAAGTCTACCAATACCCTATCTGCCAATTCACACCAACGACAAGGAGGTTTTGTTTAATTCTCTTTCGCGCTCAGAGACATTCTAGCTTGGCTGGTTAGGCAATTTGTATTGGAAGCAATAGTAGCAACGTCTTATACATTGAGACATATTGAACATGAGAAGATTTTGACAACAAACTCTGAACATATCCTGCATACGCGATCAGCAACGAGTTATACGCCGAGAGTTCCCTGCACAAGCGATTATCCTTCATTGTTTTACAAGAAAAGCCAAAGTGAATATGCTCAAATTTTGATTTTATTGGTAATAATAGTGGTACGATGATATCAAAGCGGGTTTACAGTTTTGGGGTAGCAGTCTTTGGATAATACTTTGCATAGCTCTTTGCAAGCGACAATTCCTCGGCCGGAATGATATAATCGGATGTGATCTTGTTGATATCGGTACATCCTGGTATTAGAAAAACAAGAGACTCAACTTTAGTACATAGTTTGAATTGCAGCCACAAGCCAACCACAATGATGATTTTACCTGCAAGGGACATGGCCAATCTAAACTCATAACTAAGGAGAGAAAGCACCTGTCTTACACCTGCTTCTCCTTGGTACGCCAGACCATACACGATAGGACGGCCCAGGAAAACAGCACGAGCACCTAGAGCCATGGCCTTGAATACGTCGGTGCCTTTTCGAATGCCGCCGTCAACGTAAACTTCAACCTTAGTGCCTTTAACTGCGTTTACTATTTCCGGTAATACTTCCAACTATGGTAATCGAAAAAGTTCAGTTCCCGCCTTCCATCCAGCATCATCCATCTCAAACCAAAAAAAAAAAATCACTTACGGTAGCTGGGCATCCATCCAACTGTCGTCCACCGTGGTTGGAAACAATAATGCCATCTACACCAGCCTTTGCAGCAAGCTTGGCATCTTCTCCTCGAAAGATACCTTTGATCACAATGGGTAACTTGGTGATGGTTTTGAACCATGCAATGTCCTTCCAACTCAATGACGCATCAATTGCTCCTCCAGCATAGGCGCCGGCACCTGATCTGCTCTCATCGACTGCAAAATTTGCGAGAGTGAGATGCTTGGGAAGCTTGAAGGCATTGCGAAGGTCAGCAAGACGACGGCCCAGCCGTGGTCTATCCACCGTAATGACAAGAGCCTTATAGCCAGCTCTCTCAGCACGCTGAACGAGTTGCTTGGTAGCTTCTCTGTCCTGCTCAACATACAACTGGAACCAATGCAGTGGATCCTGCTTCTTTGTCTTCTCCTTGGCCGCCGCATAGGCGTCCTCCATATTAGTATTACTGTAAGTAGCCAAAGTGTAGCAAGTTTTCAAAGAAGCACAAGCTACAGGTACAAAACTTAGTCCCTGCTACAACAAGCAAACCCACAGCCCTTGTCTGAGATACTTACCCCTGGCTGTGGCTTTCTCTGCATCGTCATGAGCCATTCCGTGGAAAGCAGTAGGCGCCACACATATGGGAGAGGCGATTTTTTGACCAAGGATAGTAGTGGCGGTAGTGACGGTCTCAACGTCAACCAGAATGCGAGGCCGAATCAGCAGGCTAAACAAGAGACAAGAGATTAGTGACAACATTGCTTTGGAATTGCTGGCAACAGTGGAATATTTACCTGTCGTAGGCCTTCTTGTTACGATCCAAAGTCCATTCGGCATCAGCACCAGAGTAGTAGTAGCCAAAGACGCTGGGAGGCAGAACCTTGCGAGCATGTTGCTCAAAGTCGTCCAATGATACGGGAGCAGAAGCCATAGAGAGATGTGTAGTGTGTGATAATATGGAGTTAAAGATAAATAACAAGACCTTTATATACTTTCAGCTTGGCCCGACGATTAGTTAGAGTTTGCGGTTGATCCCAGTTGGCTGGGAAAGCGTGGAATTAAACTGAGAAGAGCGGGGAGAAACGTCAAAGTCACTGTCAACGATATTTTTAAATGTACGCACAAAAAGCTGAAACCAATTCCTTTGATTTGATATAAGGGTATTTCATAGGCAGTAATAATTTATTGCTGAGTCGGCTATGTACAGACTGGAAAATTTGGTAGCTTTCGTACAGGTATCTATAAGTATGCAATGTTCTCTTTCTTCTTTTTTTCAAACTAAGTAGAAGATTTTTCAAGGTGTACAAAGCTATCTTCATCTTTGGATTTTCCCTCATCAGAGAACACACTGCTAGACCTGGACCTAGACCGAGGTGTGCTCTGATCCAAAGGCTCAACAATTGAGGTTGTGGCATTGTTCAATAGCCCTCGAAGCATGATGTTGATACGAGGTAATTTCTCCATTTCCTCCTTCTTATGTACACGTCGCTCGGCGTCGCTCCAGCCTGAATGCTCTTGAATATCCTTCTTCAAAGCAGTTCTCTTATTGTCGACAGCTTCAACCCGCTGCTTAAATTGATGGAATAGGATCTCTGCTCTTTGCAGAGTTTCTTCCAAGTCAATAGTCAAGGCAAGATCGTTGATATACTAGTTACTGACGAATTAGTAATCTGGCAAGTTGGAAAATTCGTAGTACAAAATAGCGAATCTGTTGTTTACCTTTAATATTTCATCAAAGTGTTTCAAGTGATCGATAATCACATTGCGATGTTGATCCAAGATGGCAAGGGCGACAAACAAATGGAATTGAGTAGACAGGTGGTCTGTATACAAGACATCCCAAAGCGAAAGCAAGTCGTCCCATTTAAATTCGCGTTTGAACCATACTAAAAGCCATCGGAAACAGAAGAAGAGGTTAAAGCTTTCGGTGCTCTCTAGGTGCTTATACAAGCCAGGGTCCATGAATTGGAGCATCATGTCCATCGTCAATAGCTGACGATGCATTCCAGATTGGTCTCTAAAGAAATTGGCCTGCTACAACAACAAAAACAAGTTTTAATCAACCTTGATTTTTGTATAAAGATGACATCAAAGCTTATCGGCGACACAAACCATTCTTTCCATAAAGCCAGCAAAGGCCCAAAAGGATAGTTCTTCCTCCTCGATCACAGCATAGATAGGCGACAAAAGATCTGACATGCCCTGCACATATCCAAGTTCCTTGTTGTAAATGTTGTAGGTGCAAAGAATATCCTTAAGAACCTCCATATGATGGTTGGTATTGGTATACATGCTGGAATCTGGGTTGTGCAGATTTTCGGTTGCATACAACGCGACAGACCTGTCTGTACGGTGCACGTCCTTATCTAGATATGGTGAGAAGCAAATGCGGCGGTTTGTGAGTCAGATTGTATGATTTGATCGATCACGAATGGCCTTGATTGCTACATACCTATGCGGTGCTTCTGCTCGCAAAATTCGGAGCTTTCGAGCACTTGAGTGACTCCGTGCCACTGAGTTTTTAGAGCGTCGTAGGCCTCTCTAATAGGTAAATTTACCATATTCAGTACATCCGCCTATTAAGGAGTTGTATCGATTTTACTTCAAACACTTACTTTCTTTCCTTCTTAATCTCCTCTCGTTCTTCATATGAACTCTCCCATGGGAATACACCAGTGAGGAACAGCCATGCGTCTTTACGAGCAGATGCCTGCAAGCAACCTCTGAAAATGGCACTTCGAACATAAGGCTCTCCAGCAGACAATACACCATTTGCGTCAAAGAACGAATTCCACTGATCCAGTGACACTGGCTCGGTGCGAGTGTGAGTTGGAATCGAGTTATCGCTGTCAGACTGTCATGGGTAAAAGACAAGGTTAAAGCTAGTACAGGGAGACGCAGATGCATATATTACTTTCCAGTTGCTTACATTGAGCACTTCGAAAACACCAAGAGCAGTTTCCTCTTCCCAGTCATCATGACCCCAAATACCAACATGCCGGTATCGTTGATCGAATGGCCCGGATTTTTCTGATTGATCTGCCAGCCCAGCTGCCCACTTTGCCAAGAAAACTCTGGCAGAGTCATAATCGTCCATGGTTGCTTTCACAGTTTCATTGTTAGACAGCGATTGCACTCCAGGTGGCAGAAGCGGGACAATGGGTCGAGTCAAAGGATGATCTAAAAACTGAGCTGCTGTATTGCGAGAAAACCGCGTAACTTGTGAAAATTTCTCCAAGAGGTTCCATTTTGCTTCCTTTAACGTCTTAAAATGCAGTAAAAATCACCAGTAATTAGTGATAAGCCAATTGTATATTCAAAAATTTTATAGACCACTATTTACAGCCAAGACTTACTGCGACAAGAGGGTCCATTGTTGGTGGTTCAAAGTTTTTGTCAAATGCTTGAGCTGGAAACGCCAGTCCACCCATGACACCAGCGGCAGGCATTGGTTGCAAACCATATCCCAGGTATGGCGGCGGTTGAGCCGAAGAACTTGCTCGCGCTCGGCCGCCAGATGGGCTTTTGCTGGATTCTGAGCTTGTTTTCGGTGGGTCAGCGAAAGACGCTGATAGCGGTCGAGGTTTTGGTGGTTGTGAGCGTGCCGACGACGAAGCGGATGGCTCATCCGCGTTCAAAAGATACAAGTAACGAGAATCGGTAGACCTAGCCATATCATGAGTTAAGTGAAAAGAAGTTAAAATTTCACAAGCCAGCATTATTTTTCCTTTTATGAATTTACCTTTCGACAATGACCAAACGAGCCAGCCATTTAATGATTTCGTCACCTCCCCATATGGTATTGCTGTTACCAGGCTCCGACAATCCGCCTTGACTTTTGCGCTGTAACATGGTGCTTTGGCTCTCATCGTCATGGAACCATAACGGAGGGGATGACTCTCCAGACTTGAAATTGATGATCAACGTACCATACCATTGATTGAGCGTTGGTGGATGTACGAGAATCGATTTAATTGATTTTAAAGGCGCTGAAAAGGCGTAAGAATTTTGTTGTTCGTGCGACGCCGTCAACACTGGAGCAGGTAGGTTGACGGTAACTGTTATAGCCGGTGAGCGAATTTAAGCTATGATATGTTGAAAAAGGTACGAGCCTTTTCTCGATCGCGCTAACTTACCTGGGCTGCCGTCACTGTTTTCTTGTCGGTGTTCTATTGCTTCAACTTCCTCGGTCGAGATACTAGACTCCGGTCTCCAAGCCAACAAATAGTCGTTTGGAGACTGATAACAAAAAGGGGGTTGGTCAGCACGTGCGATGCAAGATAATGTACTTTATCCACACAAATTAGTATGACATACCCTCTCTACAACAGCTAAAATACCGGGTATCTTTGTATTTACCGAAGGTTTTATGCAGACTTTAGATTTGGAGTATAGCAATTTGGCCGAGACGCCTGAAGAGCTAGCATCTTTTGCAACTCGAGGATCGTCCATGAGCTAAAGGGAATGGGGTTTACAAAATTGTCGCAGCATGCGTGACATGAAGCTTTGGCCACTCACATTAAAGGAAGACGACGAATCCATGATCCGACACAAGCACTGACAAAATTGGGACATTGAATATCCACGAGCTCGGGCTCATGACATCACTCTGTGTAGTTATAAAATAATGTCTTGCCAGCAGTTTTTTTCACCATTTTCCTTTTCCCCTTTTATTATAACGAATATGACTTCTTTCCTGTCATCTTTGTTTCTGCCTAATCATGATAACTACCTTGTGGAAGTAGATGCTGATCAACACATCTATCGCAACAAGCTGTCTGGAGACGAGCTTATCCGTGCACCCAAGCACCCCCAACTGGCAGACGACGAACGCACCGTTGGAAATATCTGGAGCTACGTTACAGAACATCATCCTGACAAGCAGGCACTCGGTCAAAGAGAATTGATAGAGGTTTGTAAAATTCACGTATGTTTATGATCTGAGCTGGTAATGTTTCCTAAACGGTAGATTTCTTGGTTTTCGTTTTTGGTACTACCAGATGCACGTGTCGGAGAAGCCAGCCACGGATGGAAGCGGCAAGAACAAGAAATGGTATACGCCAGAGTTATCTGATAACTACAAGTGGATCACTTATGGCGAGGCAAAGAAAATGACTGATAGCTTGGCTGCATATTTGTTGGAGAACGGCGTCAAGCCTGGTGACTCGGTCTTACTGTTTGCCAAAACTTCGTAAGTGGGACAGTCACATTGGTAACTTTATAGCCGCATTTGTGGAATTCTAACGTGGACAATTTTTTAAATTTTTGTAGGCCAGCATGGATGCTCACTGCTATGGGTAAGCACGCGTGCCACAAAAACATCAGGTTATCATGAACTGAACTGACCTCGTCATCAAATTTTATTTTTCAAACAGCTTGCTTTACTGCTGGAATAGTCGTTACTACTGCATATGACAGCATGCCATCAGAAGCTGTTCTTCACGTTTTGAAGGAGTCTGAGGCAACAGTGGTGTTGACAGAGGTCTCATTGTTGGGCGCTTTCAATAAGATGATGAAAGACGCTCCTGAAGGCCAGGTCAAGATTGTCTTGTACGGTGGCAAGGAGATGGAAGACAAGAAAGGTCTTGAAGAACTGAAGTCATCTGCTTCCCGAGGCTGGAAAATCGAAGATGTAAACGATGTCATGAACGACAAGCACGCAAGCGACAAGTTGACCAAGTCTAAGCCTAAATCCGATGACCTTGCCATGATCATGTATACATCAGGTAGCACTGGTAATCCCAAAGGAGTTGAACTCACCAATGGAAACATCGTTGCCGCTCAAAGCGCTGCCATTCTTCTTGCTAATGACATCATTTCTAACTACGACCACACCTATATTGCTTTCCTACCACTTGCACACGTGTTAGAATTTTTGCTGGAGTTCATCTTCATCAGTACGTGTGTACCAATAGGTTATGCTAATATTCGAACGCTTATGGATGATGGTGTGGCCGGCAAGGACGGCCAAGGCAGGGGAAAGGGAGATTTGAAGGTTTTGAGTCCTACCATCATGACTGGTGTGCCAGCTGTGTGGGAGCGTATTCGTAAAGGCATTGAATCCAAGCTTTCCAAGCATAATCCTATTGTTAAAACTCTGTTCAACTTGGCAATCCAGGCCAAGTGGCAGCTCCTCAAGTTCTTTGGTAAAAACAATGTCATCACTGGCATCTTCGACAAGACTATTTTTGCACCCATTCGCCAGGTCACTGGAGGTTGCCTGAAATACGGTGTTACCGGCGGTGCACCTGTCAGTTTTGAAACCCATCAATTCATCAACACCACCACTTGTCATTTACTCGAAGGCTATGGCCTTACTGAAAACTGCGGTCTTGCTGCCGTCTCCTTGCCTTGGATGGGAGCTGCCACCACCGGTACGGTGGGCTACCCATCACCATCCATCGAATTCCGGTTTGTAGATGTGCCTGAAGCTGGATACAAGGCCAGCGAAGGTGTAGGTGAGATCTGGCTGAGAGGACCATCGTTGTTGCGAGGTTATCACTTGCGTGAGGATATTAACAAAGAATCGTTGACCGACGACGGATGGTTCAAGACTGGCGATGTGGGCAAAATCAACGAGAACGGTACGGTTTCCATCACTGACCGAATCAAGAACTTGGTCAAGTTGGCCCATGGCGAGTACATTGCTATTGAGAGTTTGGAGAGCAAGTACCGTAACTGCTCCGACATCAACAGTATTTGCATTATTGCCGAGAACGGAAAAGATTTTATTTTGGCTGCTGTCGAGCCAGCCGATCATGACAATGTCGACAAACAGAAGCTTCTCAAATCGCTGCAAGATACCGCTCGTTCTGCCGGGTGCTCGCGTGTCGAGCTCATCCATGACATCTTCATCTCCAAAGAAGACTGGACCAAGAACGGCTTCATGACCACCAGTGGTAAATTGAAGCGAAATGAAATCAAGAAAGCATTCAAAGACGACATCAAAAAGGCATACGATACCAAATAGACTGGCTGACTTGAACTGGCAAGATCTTTCGAAGAAGGAACACTATATTACTACGATGCATGCACGGTTATTTTTTTTTTTCTTTACTTTTTTAAAATATGAGCAATAAAAGAAAATTTGTAAGAAAAAAAAAGGTTTGATATAGCACACCTATTTCGTGTACACAATTGTGGTTCATATTACAAAGGTTTGTGAAGGAGAAAAACGCAAAATCAAAATGAAGTAAAGAAGAAATATATGCTAAGTGATCTATTGTTTGGAGATTTTGGCCTTCTTGGCAGCCGGTTTGTTCATTTGGCCTTTCTTTCTTTTGCCATTAAGCGCAGCCTTAGCTTTCGTCTTGCTCTCAACCTTGACCTTTGCTGGAAGACTGCAATACAGATAAGGAAGGAGTTGTTAGTTAGCAATGATAAAATTCATAAATATTCCATTTAAGCACAGAACACTCACGTTAGTCCAGTGTCAAGCATAGAAAGGATTTGACTACATGTTGATCGAACTGCAGAAGATTCAGTGTACTTGTCATTGGTGGCCAACGACAACACAAGGGGACCAAGCTGTTCACTGTTCCATAGCTTTTGAATCTAAAAACAAAAAATTTATCATCTGTCAGTAAATCCGTTCGACGCATTTCAACTTTTAACTCTTGAATACCAGTCTCTGCAAAAACTACTCACCTTGGTGGTATCCTTTTCAAGGTTCTTTGTTAACCGGATGGAAGTGACAGCAAACTTGAGCACCTCTCTCAATCTTTGAGTGTTCAACTGCTTGGCATCGGGCTTATCATTGAGAGCATGTTCAAAGGTCTTGATCAAGCTAGCAGCAATGGCTGGAACCTCCTGCAAAAAGGCTTGATTGCATTCGTCTGACTTTTGGCTAAGCGTTCGTTGAATGAGAACGGACATGATCTGATATGCTTGACTTTGACGATAGTTCTTGATGCTTTCGGTGGGATCGGTATAACCAAGAAGCTTGTTGAACAACGGCCATGAGTGCTGTGGGAATCGTTGGAGGAAATCAAGGAAGAACTTGGGTTGCAAGTGGCTAGACTTCTTGGTCATGTAGTCTGTAAGTGACTCGGAGTAGATATTGAGCACATTTTCAACATTGGCATTCTGGCCATCTTCGCTCATCAATGCCTTGGATATGTACAGAGATAGGGATCCACAAACCTCGAGCATCTGCTTTTGGGCAGATGTTCGGGCAAATTCATGCACACCTTGCAAAACCTCAATCACACGCTTGTCGTCAAACTGCTTGGGATACTCCTTGTTCTTGGCCAATCGCTTGCTAAGTAACGCCATGGTTTTGTCAACAAAGTGCTTGGTGGAGGATGTAGATGATGTGGAACGGGCCACAGAGAGCAATGGCAAAATGATCTCAAACACCAATGCATTGGTAGGGTTCTTGCGAACAAAAATACCCAATAATTCCAGAATCTTATTCTTGAAGTGAACCACATGTTGCTGTGCATTCTTGCGGTCATTCTTCTCTACCTTCTTTTGACGGAAGATCTCGGCAAGTTTTTCATCGAATGCCTCCATCTCATCATCATCCATATCATCCAGATCCTCATCTTCATCGTCAGATCCAGCCAAGATACCTTGAGCCTTCATGGCTTCTTGAATCTTGTTGCGCAACTCTTCATCGACATCCTCATCGTCATCGTCTTCCTCGTCTTCGTCATCGTCTTCGTCATCAAACTCTTTATCACTGCTCTCAGAGCCGTCATTCATATCAATGACTTCGACATCATCATCTTCAGAATCTCCCATCTCAATATCTTCATCTTCTTCACCACGCATTTCGAACAATTCATCTTCACCAGTCTGACTTTCCTTGGTTTCGAGAATTTCTAACATGAGGTGCAAAGCCTTCTTAGTCAGCTTGTCTGAGAAAATCTCAAACACTTGCTCGGCAAGGCTACGCAGCAAGCTAGACGATTTGGACAAAAAGCTGATAAGGATATCGACCAACACTTCGACTGGCTCAGGTTCATCACTTTCTTGAGCCTTGGCCTTTGCCTTCTTGGTGGGCTTTTTGTCAAGGAACACCTTTTGGTAACAGCTTTGCAATTCATCAAGCACCTCGTTGCTCTCTTCAGGGTCGGTGAGTTGCTGGAGAACCAAGTGCAAAAACAACAGCTCAAAGGCACGGCTTTGAGAGTTGGTGTCGTCTGCGCCTGCTTTAGCGATATCAGATTTGACTTTTTCAATGGTCTTGAAAGCCAATTTTCTGGCTTCCTCAGATTCTTGGCTGAATTCAACAGCTCGCTTATAGTGTTTGACATCCTTTTCTATAGCCTTGTAGCGCTGCACAACATGTTCAGCCCAAAAGTCACCATTGTTCATAGTTCCGTTCAACTTTCTAGTCTTGAGGACAGCACTGCCAAGTTCTGCAATCTTGGCGATAGGAGGCATAGTTGACACTTCGCCAAGAGCAGCGAAAAATCGCTCCTGGCAGACACTTCTGGTGGCGGGTGAAAGAGCCGGAGCGGCAATAACGTTGACCTCTGAGACCTTGCTGCCAGCCTTTACAACATCGAAAAAGGCGTGAACAAACAGGAATTCAAGAACATGAGCAATCCACTCCTCTTCTCTTGGAATTTTTGAATTTCGGATCAATCCAACCATTTGATCAACAGCCCAGCTTCTTTGGCCTTCAGCGCGTGTAGAATCGTCGTTGCTATAGTGTATGTGTGAGTTTGTTGTTTCCAAAAATCCATTCAACGTGAAATACTTACTTGTCTTCGGGAGTGACAAATGATTTGGAAAGGAATTCAATGTAAGATTTAATGCCGGCGACATCCATGTTGGCCAACAAAGAATCGATCATTTTAGATCGAATAGCTTTATCAAACTTTTGATTGCCATACTTTCCGACAAGTTTGGCAATGAGACCAAAGCCAATGTTGCTATCTTGGCTGCAGAGCTTTTCAATTTCGTGCATGGTATGTCTTGCAGCCTTACTCAGGAATCGATCTTCAGAGGACATGTTGTTGATAAAGGTGCGCATAAAGTTTTCGGTGAACACAAACACAATTTGCTCAGTCGGGACTTGCTTCATAGCCTTTTCTACCAGCTGGAAACCCCAGTACTTTCTCTCGTGAGAAGCATTTGCTTCAAACAGACTCTCGTCAACAGCCACTCTCCAAAACTCTTGGAAAGATGCCTTCTTGTTCTTGGTAGTCTTTTCGCCACTGGCAACGTCAGCAAGAAGCGTATCCCATACGGAATGTAATTGAGGGCGCCAGTTGCTCTTGATTTCTTCGTCCTCAGTTGAAACTTCTTTGAGGAGTCGGGCGATTTTGGGTAGGTTCTCAACGTCCAAGATATTTTCGCTCTTCCAGGCGGCAAATTGTTTCGAAAGGTCGAAATTTGGCGCATACTTCTTTATGGCCAAAACCAACTGCAATTGATCGGGAGTGTTGATACCATCAGCGACGAATGTGGCAACCAGGGCTTCCAAAACTTGATCCTTTTGCTTCACAGTGTTGACCTAAAAATTTGTTAAACCTGGTTTGCTCATGGGCCAAATTGTTCAATTCAGACACCAAAATTTGGCGATGCGTGCTTACCATTGGAAGCATGGAAATCACTACGTGATAGCAAACTTCGGACAAATAACTCTTTGTTAAAGAGATTTCGTGTAAATCCTCAAAAATTTGCTGGAAGTCTTCAACGGTTGTTGAAGGGCGGCTCAAAATTCCAGAACTGACGATAGATCGTAGTCCAAAGATTCTTCCAAACATCATGTCTCGAGCTTCCTCGCCGGTCATGGCACCTGTGCGCTCTGTATACTGGTGCAACAAAGCCAAGGTCTTGCCAACGGTAAGTTCACTCAAAAGGCCAAGCAACTAAAAAACATATAAGAAGTGGTTCAGTACGAGAGTCGTCACAATCTCAGGTTTTATGCCCTTCAAAATTACCTCAGTCAAAGCCAAAGAGTAACCCTGACGAGCTGCCTCTCGGGAACTAGGCAAACCCCTAATCAAACGCTTCAAAGCGTATGATACGTCTGGAGCACAATTGACTTCCAAGCTGTCTTCGTCATTCTCGGTTGTGTCTGTCTTTGCTCCAGACTCCTCAAAAGTAGTTTGGAACGAAGCTAGCGTCGAAATCAAGGTTCGGGCAGCCGTGGTTCTCGTTTCGGGATCAAGAGAGGCAAGATCCCAGTACAGCGGGAGCGTTGTCGAAGTAGTTGTCGACATGTTTCTGGAACCGCTTGAGCGAGAATGAACGTCAATGTCGAGGAGAAAAAAAAAAAAAAAAGGCAAAAGTCAGTCGGTAGCGAAAAAGCTGGGAGTGGCTTGTCACATATTGCAAAAAGCAGTCTCATTCATACCTCTCCAGTAATTTTGCCCTGCTTACTTGCCCTGCTTCCTAGCTAATTAGAGAGCAGGCTCACCAGTATTAATTTGGATACATACAGGAAAGCATCATACGTACCAAATAAAACAGGTTGAGTATGGTACTTTGCTTAAATTAGGGTTTATTTTCTTGGTATGAAAAGCATCCAATGATAACAGAAGAGTAGTTTACAAGCTTGAGGATAGCCAAATCAAATTGAGAGATCAGTTTTGTAGGAGAAAGAGATCACAATCATGGTATATGATGTGTACATGAAACCCCTCCTTTAATATGAGGTACAAACTGACATCGACATTGATGTCTACATATGAGCAGAAAGAATAGTATACATAAGGAAGTTGTATCAAATTTTGTGCAGCTTAAGCGGTATCAGGATTTCTTGACATATTATATCGGTTTATTGTGCTAAACCAAGCCAGAATCTCACAATTTATACATATAATTGACCATAATCTATCACATATAATATACATTATTTCGTCAAGTTTATTTTACAGTATCAATAGCCTCCTAGCTCTGTCAGTGCCTATGATTGCTTCTTTCCGCGTAGCCAACTAGGTGTAGGTCCATCCATAAAGCGATTGGTTGGTCGACGTGGTCTCCCAGGCTTCGATGAGCTGTCCAGGTCAACAGGTATAATCAAGTTCTCGTTCTGTATTTTTTTTAGATGTGCGCACTGTATCTGTGCAAGAACATGTCAGGCTGCGCTATCCTCCTGTGATATTTCTTCATCAACCACCAAATGAACTTTCAGTTACCTGGAGGGTCTCTAATTGTGTTTCTCCAGCAATGATATAGAGCTCGTATTCACTTTTATCCATGTCCTTGGTTGCAGAGCTTCGAAACTCTCCTTTTATGCGGTTCTTAAGATAGCTTTTCCGTGTCTGCGACGGCATTTGGCCCGCGACCTAACATTGTTGAATAATGCAATTTCAACAAAGCAGCAACTCAACTTTAGCATAATGCCTTCAACTTGCTAAGCTCCGTGCTCGGATAGGCTCAACTTTACCCTGAGTAAGTTCCTATACAGGGACAATGTTCTTGACTTGTCAACATGCATGTTCAGAAAGTCGTCACAAAAAAAGGCACTTGGCCTTTTGAGCTAGCACAGGCAAGCGGGACAGAAAAACTCGTTTCCTGGCTTTTTTTTACGCGAATATCGTTAGTAGCTCTCAATGCTGATCTGCAAGCCAGATTGGATTACCCACACAGGTACAAACTCATCTCCACCAGCAAACTGACCATGGTGTGCCCATAGCTTTTACTGAACTGCTGCCTTTGACATATAGACAGCTCACAAACTACAAAAGAGAAGAAAGTATGCATCTACTCTGTACACGTACATCCTAACGGCGAGAGACTAGCTACCGGAGGTCTTGGTAAGCACATTGCGGACCATAACACGCCTTTGTAGCTACAATGTGTATAGTAATTTTCATGGAATTCATTGCCAGACACCAAAGTGCGGATATGGAACACAGCCCCAGTACTGAACGAAGAAGCTGAGGACGATCCTAATGTACACAAACTGTTGTGCACTATGACTATGCACAATGGTTAGTCTTATAACTTGTGATAGGTGATGATTTATTATTTGTCTCTTATACGTTTGTGTTCCAGGTGCTGTACTTTGCGTGAGATGGAGCAATACCGACGGCCGATATCTAGCATCCGGCTCCGATAACGACAACACAATTATCATATGGGAATTAGATAGGTATGCTCAAAAACGAATGATTGTGCAGGTGGCAAACAGTTCACTGACTGTGAATAGGTCTGTTACGCGAGGTACTGTGTTTGGTTCTTCTGATGTAAACTATGAAAGCTGGCGGCCTGTCAAGTATCTTAGGGGTCACGAATCTGGTAAGAAAGTTTGTTCCAAGATATCCATTTGCCACCATAGCGCTTTCTCACGGCTCAATTTTTTTTTTACTAGATGTGCAAGACCTGGCTTGGTCTAGCGATAATCAGTATCTGGCCTCCTGTGCAGTGGATGGTCATGTTATAGTTTGGGATGGTCTGACATTTGGTAAGTTCAGCTGTACATATCTAATATATCGCGAAAAGATGTAGGTACTCATGTACACATAGACCGAGTCAAGAAGATTGATCAACACGGTGGTTTCGTAAAAGGCGTGACATGGGATCCTGTCGGCAAATACTTGGCTTCACAGGTAACATTAGAGAGTATGATTTGCTGGCTAACATTACACAGATTGCTAACTCAAGTGGATAGAGCGACGATAATCTAGTAAAAATTTGGCGAACATCAGATTGGAGTCTGGAAAGGGACATACGGGAACCGTTCGTAAATGCTCCGGGTACCACATTTTTTCGTCGATTGAGGTATAATGTTTTGAAGCAAATGAAAAAGAGAAAGCAAAAACTATCGTTTGCTGATTTTTCTATTCAATATAGCTGGGCACCTAATGGTTCTCACATCGCGGCTGCTAACGCTGTCAATGGTATGCAATGCGTTGCTGCAGTCATTAGCCGAGATAATTGGAGTTCTGATCTCTCATTGGTTGGCCATGAACTACCTGTTGAAGTCGCTGTAAGTGATTTCCTGTAATATATACATACAGGTGTGCTGATAGCAACTAACCCTATCACTCGCAGTGCTTCAATCCAAAACTGTTTTATTTTGCCACAGCCGAATCAGATAGCTCAGCACAGCCAGCTGATGAACAGCGAGGATCTCTTGCATCTGTATGTGCTTTGGGCGGTCAAGATCGCAGCATATCCATATGGGTTACAAAATATTCCCGACCATTATGTGTCGCCGCCGATGTATTCCAAAACAATATATATGATTTAGCGTGGAGTCCTGATGGCCGTTATGTGGTGGCATGCTCACAAGATGGTACTGTAGCATTCTTACAGTTGGATGAAGAATTAGGCACGCCTATTGGAGATGATGAGATGGTAAATTTTTACAGGAGATTTGTCTTTCAAAGGTTCTTTCTTACTGATCATCATCATTAAGATCCAACTACTTTCCAAATACGGTTACAAACGCAAGGCAGTTACGTTGCCAGAAACACCAGTGCAACTTGAATTAGAAGAGGAAAATGCAACGGCTCAGAAAGCGCAAAGCACGTCACGTATAGCAATGTTGATGGGCGGGGAGCAACCTGATACAGCTATGCCAGACATAACAAAAGATAACATTGCCACAAAACCAAACACTAATGCAAATGTGACAAAATTTACCGCTAGCAGTGAGGATCAAATCAAGCCACCTTCGGCTACCTTAGAAAAGTCATCAGTGCAGCCTGCTACTACAAGTCCAAGCAACGCAGCAAGTTCAAGCAACGCAGAACCATCGTCAGAGCCAAAAGTAGACATTGCTAAACAACAAAAGATTACTATTGGAAAAGACGGCAAAAAGAGAATTCAGCCCGTCTTTGTCAATACTAGGAACAACAACCCTAATGAAACAGACAATAGCAACTTACAGGTAAATCTATGCAAAAATGGAGAGCTGCAGCATAACATGTGGTTAACAGCAACTTTTCATGGTTTCAGAATAATAATAATTTTAGAGGTGGTCAAGATGTTCAAGTGAATGGAAAGGTAAACGGGTCAGATTATGATGCCCCTGGGGATTACCTTCCACAAGGTGGCATACCTACAGCGGTGGTGGGAACCAAGCGAAAAGACACAGAAGAGCATTCCTTACCCGATTCGGTCAAGCGAGTGGATATTGATCAAACTAGCGCTTTAGAGCCATTATATCGACCATCATGGATTGATTCGGCCATTGTCCCACCAATAGTCCGGCAAAGTCAGCTTCGATTAGGCGTTCCCAAAGTCAAATCTGTTCTGACCCATCGCGGCGAGGCTACTGAGCCATCATGGGTATTAGAATGCCAGAATTCCAGTAATCGTGATCACTCCAAAGTCATCTACTGTCACAAAGGTTCACCGATTTGGGTGGATTATGTACCTAGCTCTGTCCTACAAATGACTGGCAATAAGAACTTTTGTGCGGTAGGGTGCGAGGACGGCAGTGTAGTCGTATATTCATCTGCTGGCAGAAGGCTACTACCTCCGTTGATGTTGGAAAGTACCCCTGTATGGATGTCTTGCTCTGATGGATGGCTTTTGGCTTTGACAGCCACAGGTCTTTTGTACATATGGTACGATTTGTCTTGTCAAATTTGTAATTAACGACTGGTTGAAAGACAATGCTCACACGAATTTTACTTTTAGGGATATCATCAATGAAACAAGCTTTTTATCCGAACTATCCATTGCCCCTGTGTTACAGGTAGCAACGGTGGTGCCTACAGCGGATTATACTTCACAACCAGCCCCAACCATCAAAGACATTCGAATACAACGCAACGGAACTCCAATCATCATTACTAACCATGGCCAGGCATTTGCCTATCATCTGAAAATGAAAATCTGGACACGTATATGTGATGCCTGGCAAATGCTTTCAGAGCTATGGGGCTCCGGTACTCAGAATGTGGATGCCGACAAACATCCATTGGGGTGGCTATCTCGAGCTACTACCAGTGTGGGTCATAAAGCCAGCAGCATTGGCCACCATGCCAAAACGTTGGCCAGAATGGACCATCAGGCTACCAGCATAATTACTCTTGGACACATCGAGGTAAAAACTGACACCACAAAAAGAAAGGTCTTTATTGCTGAATAATAATGGAAATACATTTGTTTTAACCGGGAATTGTTTTACCTGTTTAGACACAATTGGCTGTGGCGGTGTTACTGGATTCTCCGGATGAATATCGACAGTGGATGATATACTATGCCAAACGTTTAGCCACAGAAAATGCTACTGAGCGTGTTGATGAACTGTGTCGATGGCTTCTCGGCCCTACTTATGCGTAAGTTCCAAGGCATAATTATTATGAATATTGTAAACTACCAGCAAATTTTTCTAAATTTTTGGCTCGGAAACAGGTCGGATTCGGATGATAGTAACTCCAAGATTTTGGTAAGGTGATCGACCAATTGGTGGCGGCCGTTTAATCTGAGGCTAAATTTAGTGTTACTTTGATTTTTTTTCAGGGCACGTTGGATAAACGGACGCTTTTGAAAAATATTCTTCCAATTCTTGGTAAGCGTTGAAACTTTACATGATACATGTGAGTTAACGGAGCGACTAAAGCATGGTATTTTCCACAGGTCAAAATAGACAGTTGCAAAGAATAGTCGCTGAACATCGAGCCGTACTATCCGAAATGTGATCGACTGTTTACACGCTAAACGACGCGGCGCACAAACTCAGTTCGTTTTTTTTGGTTAATGGGCGTTTTATTCTAATAAAATAAAAAAATTAGTTGAAACTATTGGCAAATCCCTTACCTTGCTTTTTCCATCTACCATGTTGACATGTTCAGACAATGACTATGTTAATCGTACATATTATCAGCACCTTCAGCTGCAGGAAGAAGCTGACACTGTGAAAGAGAAGCGGGTATGCATCTCAAGTGCAAACATCTCGGCAAACCGTCAGAATTCCAGGTCCCCCTTTGTTCGCCATGTTGGCTATACCATAGACTTGACCGGGCAGGATATATCCGAGCTCATGCCCATACCACCCATGCTGGAGGGTTCACAATCCTTCCAGTAAGTTGCTTTCAGCTGGTTTGTGCTCCTATTGCAAGCGATGCTTATTTGCTTACTAACATTTCATTGTAGTTTCAAGTATATCTTGAACACATCGCTCAACACCGTAACCCATCTCAAATTAGCTTACAACTCACTCGAAACGCTTCCAGAAAACATTGGAAGTATGGAAAGTCTTGTCCATTTAGATGTTTCTCACAATCGGTTAAAACGTCTACCAGCGTCAATAGGGGGTTTGACCAAGCTGTCTGTGTTACAAGTGCGAGACAACTGTTTGGAGGAGTTGCCACAAGAAATCGGTCAACTAACCGCCTTATCAGCTCTCGATATATCCCAGAACAACATTAGCTTTTTACCTGCCGAGATTGCGCGGTTAGGCAGCCTTTGTCGGTTGATTACCACTCGATGCCCGTTGATTGAAGCTGTGCCGACCATAAAAGCCCACCACCCTTGTTCATTGCGCGAGGCTTGTGCAAGGTCAATCATTCGCCATCATATACCCCTTCAAGACACTCTTCCCGTGCATATTAGAAATTATGTTATCTCAGCAAAAGAGTGCACAGTTTGTGCCCAGCCATGCTACGAGCGCATCGTTTATCGATACAAGCTACACGACAGAGGTGGAGGTCAAATTATACCCTTGAGATACACCTTATGTTCTGCACACTGGAATGATAACGATGAATCTTTATTGAGCATGTTTTCTACACGGTCCGCTCACTCACTACAGCGTTACATGAAGGATTCAGCCATCAACACTCAATTGGTACCCGTGGAGCCGGCATCCACCAACCACCGAGCATCCATCGTTCGACCTATGCCAATCCAATCACCTCAAAGAAAAAATACTTTGTGGCGCAAGGCAGCCCAGAGACTGCTCAGTCGAGATGTTGTTGCATAGCTTAATCACGACATTGTTATTAGCTACTGGATTGAATCCTACTTGTACATAGAGTAATAGCATAACTATTTAAGGAAATAAATTGGCTTTATTCATTATTTTCCTAGTTGAGCTTGATTGACTTAGTTTCGAGTAGTACAATTATATTGGCCTGGCTCATCAGGATAATGTCCGGGCTCTCTGTAACCGATCTTGCACTTGTATTTTCCGCCACTCTCGGTACAGCAGCTCTCGTAGGTAGAAACAGTGCCCTTGAAGTCCGGAGTATCGCAAACGTTTCCCGACTGTGTACCCTTCACTTTAAGGCAGCAAGAGGCATCGTATTTGGGAGTGAAGCAAGAGCAGATACCGAATTCCTCAGTGGCGTCAGCGTTGGCGGCGACAGCGAGGTATGCAAAGGCTACAGCAAATAAAAGTGTGAGGCGAGTCATGTTTGGATAGTGCCAGCCAAAAACTGCTCAATTTGCCTTGTCATTTTATATTCATCCACGAAAAAAATAAAATCGTTCTGTCATCGAAAACATTGACCTAACACCCCCCACCTCCTTTGTCTGCATGAGCATGCGCACTGAATCGTAGTTATACGTGGCTTAGAGAACTATCGTGCTGCTATTCATAGTCTGTTACAAACCAATATGTTATTTGCGACTCTTTACCGCCTGTCACAAGATAGAATAATTGTGATACTAGCAATTCGCCAAGCGTCACAGAAATGCAGGATAGAGCAGTAACCATATTAAGATGAATGCAGCTTAGTAGGAGACCTCGCAGATCGAACAAACCAACTTTTGCAAACAAAAGAAATTGCGTTCTAAACGCTGAAACATCTCATTTTATACAATACGTATAGCAATCGCAAAGTGTTGTTTTAATGTTTTGAAACTTTACTTACTACGCAAAGTCATCTACAATCAGCTTTTATGCAAATAAATAGTGCTAAATAAGTTATTAAAGTTTGAGGCTGGGGACCTTTCAGTTGCTTCCAAAACCCGGTAAATGCTGAACTGTTGTACAAATAAAGCAAATCACGCGTTATGCCTGCAAATATAATCTACTTGAGTGTATGCCGCAGTGTATGAAGCTGGCATATACTCAAACAAAGGGGAAGCCCAAGTGCAATCATTAATCCATATTTCAATAATGGTAAAGCCGGCAGAATATTAGAAGAGACGCATTTACTACCGAGTGCTCTGAGAACTAATTCAAGCAAGATGATCATGAACAGGTAAAGCACAAAGTACTTCAGATGGCCATTCTCCTACTTTGTGATCACACAGTTAATCCTGTTGAATTTCCCATGTTTAAACTTTCGCTTACGACCACCAGGACAATTGCCCTCAACCAGTTAAATTGTAGATGCATGCCATGCCAGTCGAGGGGAGTCGAACTCCAATTCGCCTGTTACCACCCCAGACACTCCTGACGGGACGAAAACACAACAGGTTTGTAAATCAGGGACTAGAAACATTGTCAGAGCTTGAACAAGTCACAATGATCGTTATTGTAAACTTTTTAGAGCCTTATAAAGCTACAATTGTTACAAGTACGGCTCATGAGCAGTGAACATATAATGATCAAGGCGCAGTGTAAGTGGCCAATAAGACAGGCGATGTTCCAACTCATCCACCGAATGTGAAAATCATTGAAGAAGATTCTAAATTCACTTAATTTGCTGGCGGTAATGCTACTCCACTGCATGCAAAGTCACTTAAATTTTGAAAGTGCTAACAAACGGCGTTGCTGCCCTAGGTAACGAGTTACTTAAAGCTTGCGATCATAGAGTAGCCATGGGTCATTTTTGGCTCCATAATTTGACTAGCTCCTTGGCTATAGCTTAATTCTCATCTGTGAACATAGGCTGCAGGCGAAGCATCTATCATGTCGAGTTAAAACAACAGTTCTCTCATGCTGCTTGCAATGCACAAATTTTCTATAACTAGTGCCATATTTGCTCTTCTATCACAATTTTATTTCAATACAGCTCTGTGAGCGGAACTAAATTCGATAAATCCTGTTCCCAACAGAGTTTGCAGTTCGATTTTTGGCAGCTTCTTCAAAAACTACAAAGTGTTTGGGAATATAAAGATCACCATATAAAAATCTTCAGAAAAGGCCTTCTTGGCTCAGTTGGCAGAGCGTCCGCCTAGTAAGCGGAAGGTCACTAGTTCGATTCTGGTAGAAGGCATTCAATTTTTTGCTAATCGTACTTTTTTTGGGCTTTTTGAAACTAATACAACTGCTGAAATAACGCCAATGCAAATACATTACTGCTGGTACTTGTTATAGATAGTGTCTTTATTTTTTCGTGAACCATAGATTTTTTTGGAGAATTGATAATGGCAAAATTGTGGGCACGTGACTAGACATCATACTATCAAAGTCATCTGGGTTCACATAGGTATTAGCTTTGGTCTTGGTTGGGGCCGCTTGTTTTAGGCTGATGCACCAATGTCTCAGAGAGAATCAAAATACAACAGAGAAAAGAAGGGAATTAGGCTCAGATCGTCAAGTGTACGTATGCTAAGACAATGTGGTATTTAGATAAAGGATCATCAAACTAGTTTATCCGCCGAGACATTGTAAGATACTCTATTTTATTATTTGGCATTGATTATATTTTAGGTAATTATTTGAGACTCATCTAAAGCAGTGTATTCTGGAGTTGGAGGAAGATGGGTCACAGAATCGATATATTGAGGAGGCTCTTCTTCAAGGCTGTATGGAGGAGGTGAAGGCATTCGGCCATCCCAAAATTTCTCTTTGGAGCTCACAATAACCGGGAGTTCGATTTTGTAGCGTTTGGTCCAAGATTCCAATCTTTGATAACCCGTATCCATACCATGTCGCTGAGCCATAATTTCAAAACATATAAAGTGTTTCACCTTGACAAGGTTTGTTGACATGTCTGTATGTATCTTTGGAATAAGTCGAAGATCGATATCATGGGCTTGTGGGGTTTCGTCACGTTCTTTACATGTAATATGTTTCATCCCCAGAGGAAATGAGATATCAGAAGCTTGTCTGGTGGAACGATGTAAAGACTTGGTTCCCGAAGTTCTGTACGAGATGCTTTCTTTGAATCCACATCGTATACTTGAGATATGGGCATTTTCCACATCGATCAAAGCCAGCGTAATTCTCAGTTTCAGCTGTCCACCTTCTCGCAAAACAATAATAGGTGAGTTCACTGAGAAAGCGAGCCCGTCCTGTAAACCCTCAATGTGGTCTCGCGTATTGAGCAGAGAAGAAAGTCGACTTGTCAAGCACCTACGCAAGCAGATCGGTCGCTCGCATGTAAGATCGTTCAATAAAACTCGTTTGGCGGATGCTTTCAGGGTGTATAAGATTTGTCCTCTTTCAGTGTGAAATGTCGGAGGTAACGAGGTTGATACAGCAAAAGAAAATGGAAACTGATGTCTTCCAGACGGGATTGTGAAGTTGGAAGTACCATCGCCGCTGAGATACTGACAGTCTTCAGCTAACACCCGTCTTTCAATGGCTATGATTTGACAAAGAAATTAGTTTATAGAATTAATGAAACAATTCATGTACATTCGAATCTGTGATATGTTACCGTCTGAAGCTTCTGTATTCAAGCTCAAGCTTTTTCGAACATCAACTTTGAGCATTCCCATAAATTGTATTAAAATTCCTCTTGTTTTCAAAGGCTTTTCGAGCTGTAAGTGGCATATTCCGTTCAGTTGAATGTTATCTCCATCGTAGGTTGACTCTTGAAGAATGCCTGTAAATCCCGAGTCCAATTCAATATCAATTTTCATTTTCTATAAAGATGATGTAGAGCGAGGAACACTGATCATTGTATTATCAACAGACAAGAGAGAGCCATTGTGGTGAGCAAACAATATATTATATAGATTTGTAGGCATGAAAAATGTTTCAGGACTGATGGCTATGAACCCATGAATGGAACCATCCAAAATTTTAACATGATTGGCCAAGTTTGCGTTTTATCATTTGATATAATATTTTAACAATTGAGCATTTCAAAAAGCTAAATAGGACCCTTGAGGAAGATCAAGCTGCCTGTTCTCACTGGGATCGATCGAAGCTTAGGCGAGAGCTTCGATTGCCTCGGCCTCTTTGACCGCGACCACGACCACGACCATCATAAATGTGTGGATTGGGTTTGTTGATTATAAGCTTGTTGTCTTGCCAGAGCTATCAAAGAAAATGTTAGAGTGGGGCCTAGAACCTTACTAAAAATGAAATTATAAAACATAAAGTGTAATACCTGGCCATTCTTGGCTAATGCCTCATCTAGCGCTGCTTGGTCGATAAAGTCTACATAGCAATGTGGTTTCGGTAATTGCGTGTTATGGTCTAATGGGAATTTGACTGCTGTCACCTGAGAATATACATCCTTATCAATGACACCATTTCAAGCCGAAGCGTCTGTTATGTACAATACTCACCGAATTGGCTCCAAAAAACTCTCTGATCTCCTCTTCAGTCACAGTCGTATTTGATAGCCCGCCAACATAAGCTACAAATGGGTTCTTATACTAGATAATACCATCATTCTTAACAAGTGCATATTACATCCACCTTGTTCCTGCCTGCTTACTTACCAGACTTTGTCTTCGATTACTTCGAGAGCTTACGCTATCAGCATTTGAACTGGCATTATCTTCTGAGTTTTGCGAGTGTTCACGCATTCTACCCTCGTGTTCTTGAATACTATGTTCACTTGATGCGACAGAATGTGCTTTTTGACTGGATGCATTTGACGATGTCGGGTATACATTATTTTTTCTATAAGCGAAATTAAAGCCTTGCGATTTTGTTTCTGCGCTAACTCGTCCGTGTTCAAGGTCCAGTATGACCCATCCAAATGCCGCATCCGGTAGATTAAAGTTCCATGTATTTTTGAAACCTTGTTCTTCTAGATCGCTAAAACCACTGCTAGAAACGTCGTCTCTATCATGCAAAGATGGTGGTAATCTATTCACCACGCTCAACGCGTTTTGCAGCAGGGCATTTTGGGTATCACTACAATAATGACAAAATAGAGTTAAAGAATGCAATTTAGTTATTGTCAGCATTGATATTACACAACGTACTCAACATAATTCTCGACTTGATCTCGAATGGAATCCCAAAGCTGCAAAAAGCTCTGCTGAGATTCAACCAGGCGGTTGCGGAAATGCTCTTGGTCAGGTTGACAAGCAAACTCGTTGTAAGATATGCCATATCGAAAGTGCAAGCCAGCTGAAATAGTAAAATCGACCTAAGAGAACAATGCATATTGAGTTGCGAGTCACTGAATCGTCGACAATTGAAGTTGATGCTTACGCGAAGTACTAGCGCTAGTTGCGCTAGCAACCCTTCTCGACCAGGCGATGCGTGTGTCACAAGAAGCCTCGTCTCTGATGGGTCATATACCTGTGGATGACAAACTGTGAGTTGCTAAAATTTTGGACTCACTGTTCTCAAATAAAAAGAACACTTACGTTTTGCGCAGTTTCCACCAGTTCGCCAATTTGCAAGGCAGTGGTCCACATGGTTCCAGAGCCACCAGCGATAGTATCCAGACCTAAGTCGATGGCGGTTAGATGTGGGCAAGCTACCACGGAGATATGATGGGATATACGTACCTTCACCATTGTCGAACAACTTGTGCTGCACGACTGCACCACCCAATCCAAATAAGCGCAAACTGACTCCACCAACTTCCAGGAGATGGCTTGTGGCTTCATCCAATATGTTCAGGTTTGGTATACTATATTCTTTACTTCTAAATTTCTCCAACACGGCAACATCTTCGCAAGCTCCCCAAACTGTGTACACAGGAACATTCAGCTTCTTTTGGCCAGACAAAAATTCGGGAAATTCCGAAAGGTATCCTGGCGTCTGTTCAATCGAACGTCGGAGTTGCTCAGTAGGCGCATTGTTTAGACGAGATTTGATCTGTGGTGGAATTAATGTACTATATTGCAAGAGATGGTTGAGAGTTCTATTTCGGGAGATGCATAAATTAGAAAAGGTCAGTCTCGAATAGCATCATGCCCTTTAAATGGCGGGTTATGAAATCATACCGATCGCTAATCCGTTCAAGACTGGTATGTTCTGCGATTTTGAAGAGGTTAACAAACAAAACCCCAGAGGTCAACTTATGGACCAAAAACCACGATTTACCATAAAATCCGAAATCTCCAGTGTGAATAATGTATTGGGCATTGGCTTTCTCCGCCAATTGATTGAGTTGAGATATGCAACCTGTCGCGATCAAGAAAACGTGGAGTTAGAAAAAGAAACTACTGTCAATTCCGCGTATATCGCATAACAATCATAAGGGAGAAGATAGGCATTAAGATAGAGATGACCATGATGCTCTTACTTCTCTCAGGTGAACAGATGACAGTTAGCACGGAGTGAGAGCTGATAACTTACCACGAACATCTGCTACACACAGGATTCTTGCTCCGTCATTAGTAGAAAGAACGGAAGTGGCAGGCGCACCGGTACCTATTGGCACCAGTAAGTCAGATGCTAATCGTGGCATGTAATAATGTAAGGGAATCAGCAAATACTTTTATCATGATCGCTGGTCATCATAGATCGTTAGCCTTGAGGTATTTGAAGCAAGAGTGGTAAGGTGCAGTTGCACAATGTGCCAATTTGTCGCCACTCGCATGGGTCATGTGACATCGCGACATCCAAGCTGGTGGAATCAGGCAAAACTGTCATCAATGCTATAATATCTGAATCAAGCGGATAGTTACAATCCCTCAACAACATTGAGACATGAACAAGCAATCCGCGCGCACTGAAGAAGACTTGTTTGATTGATACTTGGTACTCAACAATTCACTATCTTAGCGACATACATTGTTTATTGTCCTTTTAGTGTAACATGATGTTCAAACCCAATTCTAAATACTTTATCAAGTTTTTTAAGAGAAGTATGCCTCAGTCAGATTCTTGGTGAAGAATGAAGAGCTCATCTAAAGCTCCAATTTCATCATCTTGTTTTAGTGAGCCATTTTTTTACAGCTCCTTCTTGCTGCTGCTTCTGGTGGTACGGGCTGCTGCACGACGCTTCACGTCCTTGTCCTTGTTCTCATAGATCATAGTAGTGAAAGGTCTAAATGCAATTGATCAGTAAATTGAAAACACAAACTGCAAAGTAGTTGATGATGACTTACCCTTCGAATTGCAGAGCAACTTGATATGCAACGTAGACAATGACGGTCAACGCAACACCAGCCGGTCGGCCATACCTAAGCATATCATATCAATAAACATGCTCAATCACCAGACTACACAGTGCACAAATCGATCATGTTACCATAATGCAGTGGCCAAGAATGTAAAGGTGGAACCAACATACATTGGGTTCTCGCAAACATTGAAAGGGAATGACGTAACGCGCTCATTCATCAAGATACCAAAGTAGTCACCTACGTAGTCAATGGTAGGTCAATTAGTACAATTCCCAGCGCGATAGTACTAGGCAGCCCATAGCAGCAAAAGTGCCAGAGTATGCCCATACATTTCACAATTCACTACACCGTCAACTCACCTAGATAAGTTCCGGTGACACCAAGAGCCCACATGGAAGACAGCACCAAGATGTTTCCGCAGGAGAAAAGAAGGATGGCTGCAAATTTGGCGATTTCAGTTTGCAAAAGTGGGTGAACTGGCTGCTCTTCGAGAGCAGTCTTATATCTGCAGCATCATGAATTAATACATTGCATAAAACATGTATCGGGATCAATGAACATATGGGCTTACATCAAGTCCCGGATGATGCCAAGAGAGAAAATAGTCACGGCCAACCCATAGCAGCCAAGGTACGGCTTTCCTCCAGCTATTCTAGTGAGCACTTGGTTGCGATATTCTACCGACAATACAAAAAGTCGAGTCAGCCAACATCACCGACACTGGATCCGACAGCTAAACAAAATACTCACCAGCACGCGCCACCGTGTTCCAAAAAATGGGGTTGAACAAGATAGAAGCCAACGACCAATAAAGAGAAGGCTTTGAGAAATCTATGAAAGTGTCCATGGCGAATGTAGAAACAATGCTAAAGGATTTAGCAATGGGGTTGTCTGAAAAGGATTGAAGCGGAGTGCAGGGACGTTTCTTTTGGGGACTCATGTGATATCACTTTCAAGCGCTGATTCGCTGTACTCCCCCCACCAATGCTGATAACTAGAGTTGCTTAGCACTAGAAGTCAAGCGAAAGGTATAAATTGTAGAGATAAATGCTACAACAGAAGCTGGTAAGTTGGTCTCGTAATCATGTTATATTGAGCCTAGGTACTCGCGTTATGCGCTTTCCGAAGCTTCATACGCACAAACTCAAGTTGCAAATGCTCTTCGTAATATCAGCTGCTTATGGTTATACCTATAAGTGTGATCAAAACAATATGTGCAAGTCTGAGGGAAGTAAAGTATGACAGCATTAAATCCCGGTAAGAAGTGATAGTCATTAAATGAGGATGGCAGCACAGTACGTACAACAATACTACGTAGCATATTCGTCAAAATGAATGCAGGTCGCGAATGCTTTACAGAAATGAAAATATTGAATGAATTTTATTGTGTGTTGACGTGTACCTCATAACAATTATCTATAAACAAAGTCGGTAACTGACATAGCGTCCACTAGTTTCACTGTTACGCATGATTTTGACCACCTTGAAGAAACACCTCATCAGTAAATGTAACCTTTTGCATGCTATTCATGGTCTTTACACCTTACCTGACCGCGTTTCAGTCCATAGTATCGCGCAACCGGATCAGTTTGTTGTATTCTTGGAAGTTGAGTCTCCTTCAATCGGCTGTGGTGATAAACATGTAAGTCACTGTTACCAGAAAGACATGTTTTCCGAACCGTCCACTACTTACTATCGCTTAAGCAAAGTCAATTTCTCTTCTGTAGAAAGGACAATGTGGATGGGCACAAGAACGTGTCGTGTAATGTTGACCAAGAGCTCAGCTTCTTGGAAAGATTCAAGTTGATACTTGGAAGACATGCCTTGTATAACCTAAAAGTGATATTAATTGGTCTGTACGCGCCTAGCACAATTCCTTTCTAATCTTCCAAAACTATACCTTATTAGCAGAAGAAGTCATAGTTTGTTGGTAAATGATGATGCCCTTGGGGATATTTTGAGTCAACATACGTTCGACATATCTGCGGGAAAGAATTAGTAAATCAACGGCGGTTGCACTTATCTCTCATCAAATTAGGGCTGGACTTACTTTCTAATGGGCTTGACACCAACAGACTTGTCTTTTGGGAAGAAAACAAGAAGCTGGTCAGCAGGGTCGTCTTTCTTTTGAACTAAGAACGTGAGTTGATCTCGACTATAGGCAGTGCAAGAGAATGTTAATGACTGGACAAAAAACGACGAGATCTCGACTATTAAAAACTTTAGTAATCCGCGCCGAATACATACTCTACTTCAGCAGTTCGTGCAAAATTTTCTTTGAAAGTATCCAAATCCATTTCCAATTCTGATTGAGAAACCAAGTAGCCCTAATGGTTCGATTTGGAAAAAAAAAAAAAAGGTTAATTTATCACTCGGCAATGTATACAATTCACGGCTCTACATACTCTATCGTTGACCAGTTGGTGAATTGTTTGGTACACTCGCCACAGTCGTGCAACTTCGTTTCTCGCTTCAGACTCCATGGATTGCGATTTATGAGCTGGTCAATGGCGAGACTGTGTGGCCAGAGTACACATTTTTTCAAAAATTGAAAACGTGACTGCTTAACACTTGTCCAGTCCCGCTTGCCTTCCAAATTTGGAAACGTGCGTATTTGACGTCCTAGTTTTGTGCCAAGGTTCTCTTTTCAACTTTACACCATGAAGAACTTTGAATCTTATGTCAAGACCACAATTAATGCTCTAGAGCATATGGGTTTGTCGGACAGACATGCAAACCCCACCGGTTTTGCTCAACCTAACCAGTCAACCATGTCTTACACTCCTGCCTATTCACAGTGGAACAACCAGGCACCAGACCTGTTTCCTCAAGCAAAGTACCCTCGAGTTGCTCACCCCTCCCAGCAAACAGGCAAACTTGAGTACCCTCCTTATAACGAAAACGGAGACCATCTTTTTGATTTTTCCTACGCTGGTTTCAACGAAGGTTGGACGCCTGTCCCAAATGCCGAGCAGATTGCGACGGTTGTGACTCTCAGTCCTGGCGATGGCCGCACGGACGATGCCGACCGTATTCAAGACGCTATCAACCAAATCTCGAAAATGCCTGCAAATCAGTCTGGATTCCGCGGCGCACTGACACTGGACCGAGGAGTTTTCCATATCAGCCATCCTATTGAGATTACGCAATCTGGGATCGTTATTCGGGGCGCTGCTACTGGCGGAACGACGCTTGAGGCTACTTCAGCTATCAACCCGCTCAAATCAGAATATTTGATCCGCGTCGCCGGGCAGGCTAATGAATTTGCCAAAAAGCGTGTAGCCATCGTTGATGACTATGTACCGGTTGGCTCAATCAGGGTCAAGGTTGCCGATCACAAACGCTTCAAAGTCGGAGATCAAGTTGTTGTAGGCGCAAACTTTAATCAACAATGGATCAAGGCCATTGGAATGGACGTTATACATCCCAAAGGTGATACAACCAAGAACAATGGCTGGAAGCCCGGAAGATTTGATCATTTCCGCAGAGTCATGCATGTAGATCAGACCACCGGTGACCTCTATCTCAACGTGCCTTTAACACAAGCCATTGCAAAGTGGGCCGGTGGGGGTCATGTTGAAGCTTACACAAGCAAAAGAGTCGCACTGGTGGGATTTGAGAACTTGGAATTCGTGTATCCTACCAATCGTGGTAGAGGCAAGGACCAGATCCTGCGGGACGATCCTAAGACGAAAGATTATAGATTTGCCCCCGAAATGTTTGCAAACTATGTTTTCAAAATGGACGATGCTGAGAATTGTTGGGTTAAGAACGTTCGATCCTCATGGTTCCGTAACTTTGCACAACTTGGTAATAATACATTATGTATTAGCATTGAGGTAGGTTCAAACACAAAAGTATATCACACTTTGTTATGACCAGCTTGATTTATATATATTTCTGGTGATTAGGGATGTCAACACACATATCCTTTAACAGCACCAGACAAAAACCCAACTCTGGTGGGCCAGTTTGCCTTTGAAATTTCTGGACAGCTCATTTTGATAGATCGCTGTCATGTTGAGTTAAGCTTCCACGCCTATTCTTATAAAGGTAGAGTTTGTGGGCCCAACGTGGTTCATCAATGTACCGCGGTTGGTCGATCCGGAGATATTGGTCCTCATATGAAGTGGTGTAAGTATACTCAAAACACCACTATGCCACACTCTCACAGTGTTTTGACTAATATTAAAAATTTGTTCCAATAGCCACAGGCCAATTGTACGATAGTTGCAATTTTGAAGGAACCTTGATCATTCAAGATCGCTTTGACGCTGGATCCGGCCATGGCTGGTCTGGCGCCAATAGCGTTGTATGGAATACCGTTTCTCATGCTGGTATGATTGTTCAACAGCCACCTACAGCTCAAAACTTTGTTATTGGCAGCTCTGAGAAGAAAGGCAAGCCACGTATGCCACAACATCCTTGGGCTTGGACAGAGTCAGAAGGCAAAAAAGTAAACCCACCAAGTCTGTACTTGGCCCAGCTTCACGAAAGAAGAGGAACAGCTAGACCTCAATAACTTTGCGTAGTCAATTATAATTATTTGTACATATATAGAGAAGTGTCATTTCAAATCAAGTAGGAAACATAAAATATGTGTTTCATAAAATAATAAACATGCTGTGCGCAAAAAAGCCTTGCTTTTTAATATCTAGTGATGTATAAAGTAAAAATCGAAAGCGTCGCGTGAAATCATCACCTCATGCGCTATTTATCGATGACCACGCCAAACAAAACATATCCTCTCCCATCAACATTAGGCTTTGTCCATCCGGACTCCATTTGATTGACTTAACCGTGAATTGGTCTGGCGTACATTCACATAGATAGGTTAATGTCACAAAATTTGAAACAGTCACCAAAAACTCTTCACTCACCTGCTGGAATATTGACGACGGATAGAGTTGATCTATGACTATCTTGCTTTCCATTCTGCCAAATGTAGAAGCGACCACTTTCACAGCAAATAGCTAACAGAGAGTCTATCTTCGGATTCCATACTGCTGATACAATGGGTTCCTGCAGCACGATAACGGCATGCGACACCATGGTTGACATATCCCAAATGCATGCAGTTGTCGGTATCGACTCTGGACCCGTCGATTATTGCGCATCAGTAATCGAAACACATGCACAAGCTACAGTTCGACTTTACTCACCGCTAAGTGTCATCATGAAATTGCCCGTACAATTGAACTTCGTGTTGATGGCCGTTTTGGGATTAGCTTTTTCGTGATCCGGGCGTAACATAGGTATATGGCGAGCAGAGGTGCGTACATCAACTACACATAAAAATTTAGCAGTCGGCTTAATTACCATGGTAGATCAAACAGTGCGATATCTTACAGCCAGCATGAGGTGCGCCGCTCATAATTTCTTTTTCTACATGAATTTCCTGAGGTGAAGCAACAGGATGTCAGCATGAAAAGACGGATCCTATATGAGCAACATCGCTACATACTAAATTGGAGTCTTCAGGATACTTGGTATAGTGTGTGAATTCCTCCAGTTGTTTCCAGTCAAACGTACTCAGAATTCTTGACTACAAATGCTGGCCATTAGACATTAATTTTGGGATGAAAAATATTCTCTACGCACAAACTCACTTTGTGATCATAACTGTTGATAGCCAGGAATTGTGTGGTTGGTGACCATGTAATACTTTTGATGCCCAAACCATCGTCGTAAGCAGAGAAAGTCGTGACACCAGACCCGTCTGGACGATAAACCACCAACTTATACTGTCATACGAAGAGATTTAACAAGAAGCTCTATCATAAATGACTAGCTCTCACGATTTGACTAGCTCTTACGATTGTGACCATTGATACTTACATATATTGATACATCAATAGCAGCTATGAACAAGCCATCAGGGGATATTGATATATCTTGCGCATCTACTGTATCGATTTCAAAATTCTAGAAAAAAAAAGGACAGTGAAGGAATTGTTAATCAGTTTTTTTTTCGGCACGGCCAAACAGAACATTGTCGTTCATTACCTCTATAATCTCATATGTTTCCACATCACATATCGTTATCCAATCTTTATGATCTTTTCGTCGCAGCAAACCAAACCATTTCGAATCTGGACAAGCAACATATCCTACAGAAAAGAAGTAATAAAAGTAGATGTCAGTTTGAAATTGTCAGCTGTGCTAGGGCAATTGCAAGCATGGCTTACCCCTGTCTTTAAATTTTACGTTGTCTATAGGAGTGAACGCTTTTTGGTGGCGTAGCGAAAAGACGTTGAATCCAGTCTAAGATCAAATATTTAGAAGATTGTATTGGATTCATATCATAATGAGTACCATAGAGAAAGCAACTGACATGGAACTTTTGCGTGTTGAGAATGGTATTTGAGTCAGACGCAAACCTGATATTAGCGATCATTCGATGAGGGTCTTTGAAGCGACAGCTCCAATCGGCTTGATTCATGGCATGAGCTTCATATTGATTCTGTTTGATGCTTGCTATGAACAGTTTTTCCGAGTTTGGGCTCCACCCCATTGCATCAATGGGCCATTCTTTTGTATACACATGGAGGATCACCAGGTCCGGGTGCGATCGAATCACGAGCTGATTCCCAACAAGAACGGCAATGTAGTTGCTGTCGGGAGAGTATCTACATATGCGATTAGAGTGCTTGTACAAGTCGGTAAATTGCCACGATTTGGTCATATTCAACAGTCAACGGGTTTTTTGCGTGTTGAAAAACGCGCTTTTTGGTGAACCTTTTCGCCAAGCGGAGTTTGACCTCGTGTAGCTCAATTATTTTTGCTTTAAGATATGACTCTGCCACTGGAGCGGACTTCTCTCCAGCTTCGACGTCTTCTCCATAATGAGCCCTGCTTCTACACAGCCAACCTTGCAAGGCATTGCGATCCATCCAATCAAGTCATGCCACAGAATTGAAGTTCAAGAGTGTAAAGTTGGCGCCATGGGTTTGGAAGGTGACAGACGGTTCATGGTGGTAAATGGCGAGACAAACCTTGCCGTTACGCAAAGGTGAAGTATGTCTCTATGACCAGTCCACATTGTTCAGAGCTTTCTTATATTAACATGGTCATAACTCTCATCAGAGTTTATGCGTCTATGAGTTTAATCCGCCCGTTGATCGATGCGGATAAAGACACCTTGACTCTCACCGCTGACAAATTGGACAGCCTTGTCCTTCCATTACATCCAGATACCAATACGCTGGAATGCCGAACTGTGAAACTATGGTCTGATAAGTTACAAGCTTTTGACATGGGTGAGGAAGCAGCAACTTGGCTGAAGCAGTTTTTCGACGCTTACAAGTACCATGATGAGGCAAATGTCCATGCCGACGTTGATAGCGGAAAGAATCGACCAACCAACCTTCGCCTTGTGACTCTGGATCTGGCTCAAGGCTACAAGAGAGATGCCCATCCTGAACTGCCGGGCTTGAGTTCCCCTTTCACCGATTGGTCACCAGTTTCATTCGGCTCCTTGTCCAGTCTTGATGCTATGAATGACATACTGGTAGAAGGAGACTGGAGCAAGGGAAATAGAATTCCCATCAATCGATTCCGAAACAACTTGACAATCGCTGGCACTGAACCTTGGGACGAGGACCAATGGCTTGTTGTGAGGTAAAAGTCAGGTGCGTGCTGTGTTGGTGGTCTGTGCATTTGCTGATTTTTGCGACTTGTTGTATTAGAGTCGGAGAAGTCACATTTTATATAATGCAACCCACTGCTAGATGTCCAGGTAAGTTTGTTCCATTATGAGTAGAGGATTTTTGTACAGGAGTTTGTGGGAAAAAGGTTGGTAATTTGAGTAAATTTCCTTCAGTTCCTGGAATCAATCAAGACACAGGGGAGAAGGACAGCTGGGGTTTCCCTGGGCCAACTACCTATCTGAAAAAGCATCGTTCATTCGATGAAATGCCAAATCAAGGCTGCTTCTGCTGTGATAGTATCCCTTTGAACAGCGGAACCATCCGCATTGGTGATAAAGTAGAAATATTGGAGCGTATTCCAGCGCAATATGTGGCACATCCCGTACCTTACAAGGGCGATGTTGATGAAAGCTGAAATAAAAATTTCCATGCCCAATAAAAAACACAGTCCCGGTAACCTTTCATTCAACACCTGTCATGCAAGCATTCACGTCAATAGCTAGAGTGAGCAAACGTAGCGTGCTGCGTAGTGCCAACTGGCGCACCGTAGCGGCATACACCACTCATGTGCCACCCAATGTTGCTCCTGGCGAGACTACCCAATCTCAAGAAAGCACAAAAACCCACTTTGGATTTCGCAATGTCTTAGAAAGCGAGAAGGAACAACTAGGTAAGCCTTTGAACATACGCTATTAATTCTTTTAAAAAAGGAAGGGCCTGTTCTTAACTATAAGTACATAGTGGGAAAGGTTTTTGCCAATGTTGCTGAGAAGTACGATATCATGAACGATGCTATGAGCGGGGGTATACATAGATTGTGGAAAGATCATTTTATCCGGTCAATGGCCCCTGGCCCAGGAACCAAACTCTTGGATGTTGCTGGAGGAACTGGTAAAATCATATCATATACTCGTGAATATGTGTATTTTCGTTTGAACTAACGCGATGGCCATACTTAGGTGATATTGCCATGCGTTTCCTGGACTACTGCAAGAACATCCATAATGACTCCTCTGCAAGTGTCAAGATGATTGATATCAACCCTCACATGCTGAAAGTTGGCGAACAGCGATTCCAAGCCACTCCCTATGCAAACAGTGAGTTGATATTAACCATAATTCTGTGCAAGTCATTCACAGTATATCTTACTTTTCATTTCACCTATTTACCAGCAAACCAAGTTTCTTTCCTTGTTCAAAACGCCGAGGACTTGGCTGACATACCTGATGAGTCTGTCGACGTATACACCATTGCATTTGGTATCCGTAACTGCACTCACGTTGATCGAGTTGTCAAGGAAGCTCATCGTGTTTTGAAGAAGGGCGGTCGTTTCATGTGCCTTGAATTCAGTCACGTTGAGAACCCAGTCGTCAGCAAGTAAGTGCAAAGCAGCAGTGGACAAAAATAGTTATGGTTGACTGGTATCTGACTTATATTCTCCTTTATCAGAGTCTACGACTTTTACTCTTTTGATGTCATACCTGCGTTGGGCCAAATGATTGCTAATGACAGGGAATCGTACCAGTATTTAGTGGAGAGTATTCGACAATTCCCTACCCAGCCCGCATTCGCAAAGATCATACGTGATGCTGGGTTCTCTACGGTCGGTAAAGGTTGGGAGGATTTGACCTTTGGCGTCGCAGCTATTCATAGCGGTTTCAAGATATAGAGTGTACAGTAGCCGAAAATACAAATTACTTGCAAAACAATCCCCTCGGTTCATAATGTGGCACGCTACTTTGGTGTTTTTCACATTGAGCTTTATTATGAAAGTAGAGATATTGATAAAAAATTTAATTAGATTTGAGTTTATCATGGAAAGCGCTGGGATTATCTTCCGTGGTGCTCGTAGACCATGAAAATCCGCTGGTACTGCAGGACCCACGTCGATCTATGACCTGCTGAATACTTTTTGTCGCGGCTGCTAATGCCAAAGCGTCACCTATCATGATCAGGAAGAATGTTAATAAGGCTGAAGCGGGCTAATGCAATGTACATGCTCTGTAGTTTAACGAACCTTGCTGCTGGATAAAGTCGACCCTGAACAATTTGCGATGGCCATCAATCAGACCACACACTATGAATTCAAGTTTGAATTTAACTTTGCAATTCTTCTCAGCTGATGATATTAGAAGCATACTGCTGTTAGTATCATAGATGATTTTCTCAATGCATCAACAGAGTAGTTTTACCATAAAATATACGTAGTTCACCCCTATATCTCGTATGGCCATCTTTGTCGGGCTTGCTCTGGAGCTTGGCTTCCATACCCTACATAAAGTTTTAGACATGGCATTAGCATCTGGCATTATTATCAATTGCCTGTGCCTTGAACTGACCTCACGCATAGCATCTTGAACCTTTCGTAGCGCTTGGTGGCAATCAAGCGCTTCACAGGTTACAGATAAAATTTTAGGCTGCTTGAAGAAAAAGAGATTTTGTAGCCACGGTATCTTATTTGCTGCTTTTGTAGCATCCTCGGTTGGTTGACCAGCATTTGAATTGGAATTAGTCAATTCGTTGGCAGAGCTTCCGTGGCTACTAGGAGGTGTAATGTACCCTGTACCGATTGGCGACTTGGACGGCGGTGGCACTTGGAAGAATATGTCTTGACCCAAGTTATTGCGAACACCAGATTTATTACGCGCTGGCGACGGACTTGTTGGAGGTGATGGAGAAATAGGTGGAGTCATCACAGAAGACGTGGGAGAAGCCATTTCCTTCCATGCAGACGCCTCTTTTCGACGTAAAGAAAAGTTGATGCTTTTACGATCGAAACCAATCGATCCTATATCCAACATTGGCATGGAAAGACGATGTAGCCTTTTGCGTTGCTCAGCCGTAGACTTTTCATTGATAGTAGCTTCTTGATGTGGCTGAGTGTTGCGCCTTTGTCTTTCCCTTCCTTTGCCATCAGCGTCGTCACTGAGCATGCCCGCGAATGGATTTTTCTTGCCTAGAGTAGCAACCGAGAAAAGATTCTGCAGGCTTTTAGCTGGCTTAGGTGATGGAGGTATGCCTTTCGCATCAAATCGTCTTGACCTGATACAGCACTTGTTAGTATTTAAATAAATCTCATTCTGCATCAATTGCACTTACGTTTCTTTTGTCGAATGCCTTCGACCACTATAAGCTTCTATATCAATTCTTATTTGGCTGGAACTTATTTCTCCACGAGACGTGCCTGACTTTGACCTGATTCGAGGGGAAGGCATTGGTGAAGGAGGCAGCTCCGTTGGATGTATGAGTGGATACTGTCTGGCTGCCTCCGCAGGACCAATGGATGCTCTTCTGTATGTGGATGGAGAGCTTTTTCTCCTGGCCTCTGGCTTGAACCCTTGGGGAGGCAAGCCGTCAGTAGATGACGTGAACTCTGCATGCATTGACATACGGCGCCTAGACATATTGCTCATAGAACTATATCGACGACTGGATGTATCTTGTTGGAAGTATCCAAAGTGTTATTGAAAAATGGAATTGATATTTTGGCACAGCTGAACGGACTGTGTTTTGCTTACCTATATAGCTCTCATCATCGTCGTCATGTCTTGATTCCCAATATTTTTCAGCATGCCGCCGAAGAAGTACATAAGTCACCTTTTGCATATTATGTCTAACAAATGAAGGCGCATATATGATGGAGATGAGTTGAACCGTTATAATCATTCGCCCTTGCCGCATTTTATGTCACTCACTCTTTCCCCATCAAAGCATCCACAACTGCCTCAGTATTTTCCTCGCCCCACAGGAACTTGATGGTTTCAACAATGCGATCATCGATCTGTGATATATCCTTGACAGGGCGGTCAATTTCCTGTGAACTTGGTGGTTCTGGCATTTGAGCGATCTTTGGCGGTATATCTTGAGCAAACCATGGATGGCGCTTAATCTGTTCAGTCTGTAAAGAATAAAAATTAGTATTATGAACATGTCTGTCTTGTCTGCCGTACTGAATAGCCTTACTGTGATTCTCTTGGCTGGATCCGTCACCAAAATTTTGCGAATCAGATCTTGTGCTTGATATGAGATGTCGTGAGGCATAACATATCTGCCAGTTTTCACCTTTTTCGGACAAGTGATATTAGTTAGATGTTTATAGTCATGATTTATATTTCATACATGATGTGATATACCTTTTTCAGCAATAGACGAATGTTTTCATCATCAAAGGGCAGATGGCCCGTCAAAAGAGCATACAAAATAATACCGCAAGACCAGATGTCGGACGAAGAGCCATCATATGGTCGACCCTACATGAACAGAAAAATGAGCAATTTTAAGGGTCAATATGGTGCAGATAGAAAAGAACTCGAGGTACAGTATCGATGTTGAGGATTTTCAGGAGAGCCAACTTACAGTGACGATCTCAGGGCTGGCATAGTGAGGTGAACTACATTGAAAAAGCAAAAACAAAAAAATACATGTTTGTGACTCCATCCATAGTGCTTTGTTTGACTTTGAGAACCACCTTACCCGCAGCTTGTCTCCAATAAAGAACCAACTGGTTGTAAGGATGCCATGCCAAAATCTGCGATCTTGATATCCAGATTTCTATCCAATAGCAAGTTTTCAGGTTTGAGATCTCTGTGACTGAGCAAAAAGGCATATGATTAATACCTTGTTATCAGGCGCCATAAAATTGTATACATTTCTGAATTTACCATATCAAATGCTTGTGGCAATAGTCTACTCCATAGATAATTTGTTGAAAATAGCTCCGAGCTTTCTTTTCCGGTAGTCGGCCTTCGCTAACCAAATATTCAAATAATTCACCTCCTTCCATATATTCCAATATAAGATATCTGGTGCGAGAGTGGTTTGAGGCATTGCTAAAAACACTTGGCAATTTGACTTTGCTGCACTTACAGCTCTGGGGACTCGTCATCTTCGATAACATCATGCAGTGCCATGATACTCGGGTGATGAATCAATTTCATGATGGCTATCTCACGCTTAACTGCTTTGTCTATAGCAGGGTTAGCCGATAAGTACGCCTTGTTGATAATTTTAATGGCAACTTGTTCTCCTGTAATGCGATGTGTCCCTAATTTCACTCGGCCTGATTGACGGTACAATTTTTTTTAGCCTAGTGTAAAAAATCGCTGAAGCCCCCTCACACTGACCACATATCTACATCTTTGGCATACCTGAAGCGCCTTTACCGAGTGTTCTACCAAGACAATAATCGCCCACATATTTCTTTGGGCGTTCTCGAGATGTTGATCTAGTCGATGACATTGATAGCGTGCTGTGTCGTCGTCCAGAACGTTGCTGAGCCGATTGTGAAGTATTATGAGTTGATTGACTCTTGTTAACTGGCGCTTTAGTTGAGTAGCGCGACGAATATTGTGATTGAGAATGTGATCTTGAAGGAATGGGTTCTACTGTCATCATAATTGAAAGTTATTGGTGTAGTAAAGTGATGTATATAAATATTTGATTTCCGATCAATGTACAATGGGGGTTGCTGCCATACAATAAAAACAAAAACTTGAATAAAACAAAAGGGTAGTAAAAGAACAAAAGAGGTCCAAAGTAATGATTAATATTAAAAGGAACGGAAAGAGTAGATGAGAAAAAAATAACAAAAGGTGTTGTTTTGTCAATACAACAATAAAAGCTATAAAAAATCCAATGTAACTGACTACGGGTATGTGCGCGGCTAAAATGCAAGGAAAGACAAAACCAGGGAATCCCTGAACAGTTTGGCAAGGAGGAGGAGCAAAAACGAGCCCATAGGACCGGTTTTTATGTTTTTTGCTTTAATCCCTGAATTACAAAACCTACCTACTGGCCATTGGCCGTCTCCTCCTTTTGTCTCCTGGAAAATCCGATTTCACCCTTCCCTACATGACAATGTCAGGTCCCCAAAACATCCTACAGGCTTGTTATACAGTACATGGCAGAGCGAGCCTAGAAAAGGCAATAATACCTCGCTAAATTTTTTTGTTTTGTGCTGTTCTCCAAAAAGACAGGCGAAAATGATCAATTTTTATTTTCCTGTGGAAACGTGCATTGCACACAAGTAGCTGGAAAATATTTTGTAAAGGAAAGAATAGACAACGTACTCAAGGCGTGCGCTACGGCTAGCCAGAAAGAAAAAAATTTTAAAAAACAAGGAAAATGATACAGCCAAAAAGTAGGAATTACATCCATTACAACAAAGAGCATAGAAAGAAACGAGAAATAACAAGATAGAAAATAAAGCTGTTTCTACAACCCAATCAAATACAGGTTTTTGGGGTTAGACTTTTACAGAGACACGTTCGTCCTTGATGGATCTCCTGCATTAGATCCCTGTTGCATATTTTGAATCTTTACGGTTGAACCAAGATCAAGCCATTGGCGTGTTCGATACACAACACCATCTCCCCGTACAAGCAAAATCGGAACTTTGAGAGTCTCTTGCTGGACAACAAACGTTTCACCATCGTTGTTGAACCATATAGACGGGTCTGGAAGTGTGCATCCCAAAATTTCTGAAGTTTTGAATTCAGTATTAGGCGAAGGTACATTACCGAACCACACTGTCAAATCTCGAACAAAGTTTTGTCCATAAATTGTTAGAGACCGTTTCATCGGACTCGCAGAAACCATGACGGGAGTGCTGTCTTCGGATGTCAGCATGGGAGATGGGCTCACGGAGCTGTGGTTCGACTTGACCATCAAGTTCTCTCCTATTGAATCATTGATAAAATGTGACACAATGGGAACGGGAGTAACTGGGGCTGAAGAGCTATTGAACCCAGAGAACAGGTTTCCAATCTGCTCTGACGGAGACCAGAAGCTATACATGACGCTGTCTATAAATCCAAGGAGGCCTATTAGATAATGGCTTTTTTTTTGTTGCCCAGCAATACAAGCTTTTGTTTTTTAAAATGACTTTACCTGTACCAACAATGGTCCAAATTGCTGCATCTGATACGTCTTCAGTCCAGAACGCCCTGTCACCGGCACCGCTATTGGCTTGATTAGCTACACTTCCTCGTCTGGCTTGGGCTATCTCCTTCTTCATAGACCTTGGTTGCGACTCATTCGACAACGTGACATCGTTCAGACTATTGACCCGTCGGCGACTGCTAGCTGCTGTTGCTAACGCACTAGCTACTGGTGATGGCGAGGACGTCGATCCCTGTGGCGTTCCTGGACCAGCAAATATTTGTTGTTGATCGACACCTCTATACATGGGCATTTCGCCACTTGACATATCGCAAGATACACGGCGCTTTCGAACAACTCGACCACCCTCGTGTGCTACAATGGCAGAGTCGGCTGGATTCATAAGCCCAGGATTAGTGTAGAATGCTTCATTATTGAGAGCAGACCAATCCCATTCTTCTGGCACTGGTTCGCTGTCCATGGACATCCGGGATGCATTGACACGGTTTGTCAACTCAGCTTTCAGTTCCGGGTTGAGTTTGCGAGGTTCATTAACATGATGCATGCCAACCACATCGTTCGCGCAATTGAGGTAAGTGACGGGTTCTGTGAGCCTTGGCAAGTAATCAGCTTCGTTAAAAGCTTGTTGATTACTAAAATGGGAATGATGGCCAAGTGTAGTAGATGGGTCATTCACTATTTGGAAAGCCACCTTGTGAAGTTGTGAGACAGGGTCACCCAATGCTTCATCACCATACTCTCCGCCAGTTTTCATATTATCAGATTGTTGCGTGTTTCGATCCATTCTGGCTCCACCTAACACTGAGCTACCTTTATCGACTTTACGAATGATCATAACCGGACTGACCAAGCCAGTATGAAGACATTGAAGCACCACGGGTTGATTGTAATGGATAGCAACAGGGTCATCCGGGGTGTCTTTCATGGCAATGATTGGAGGAGTTGGACGTCTTGGAGAGGCTCCCGAAGAGTTCTCAGAACCTCGTTGATCTTGTTCATTCTGCTTGCCACTTGTATCAACAATCCAAATGACAAATGGATCCCAAGAAGACGTTCGAACAGAGAAACAAGTCGAGTCATTAGCATTTTGTTGGTTATTTGACGTACCAGGCCCAGGCCAATCAAGTGGTACATTTCCGCCATAACGAATGGCCGAATCATTCGATGTGGATACACCTAAATATTTAGTCGATACGGTTTGGGAACGAATGCGGTTGAATAATGAGATGGTAGAGCCATGATGAATGCACAGATCCATATTCTTTGCGTTTTGACGCTTTTTGCTCGGCTTGCTGATAACCTTGATGCCCTTGCTAGCAAAAGTACCCAAGTCGCAGCCATTTGCCAAGTGGACTTTTACCATAACTTCGACTCGCTTTCGCTTTTCATCAGCATCGTTGATATACAAGTTTTTAGACACGCAGCGACCAGAAAGAATAGGTTCACGAGTGGCAGTGACCATGGTATTTGATGATGATGATGCCTTGTGTCCATTGGAGGTAGATCGATCATTTGATGGTCCATCAATGCGTTCACCTGTGGCAGTGGACCATTCAAAAGTATTGAGCTGTACAGGTTGGGCATTATTCATGGCTGTAGCATCTCCTGACATGTGAATGGCAAGTTTAGGAGGATGCAATGTGTGCGTGGACTTGGTTTCACCGTTGTCTTGTCCAACCGTCCACCAATGTGGACCCAGAATGATGGTAGTAGGAGGTGGACACAAGAAGCTACACAATGACAAATTAGTAAAATTCCCACATGATAAATGGTTTTAGGCCTGGTTTGAGCCAAAATCAAGGGAACGTGTAATCATACCGTTTTTCAGTACCATAGCTTTTTTGAGCGACTTTGCTGGTAAGAAGCATCATGGTGTATTCACCAGCAGCCAGCGAAGTGGCAGAACTCAAAAAGTTTCCAATAGCACTTCGCATATCCGTAGCACCTCCAGATGGACTTTTGTACATTACTTGAGCTTCTTGCATGCCATAATGTTCATTTTGATGGCGAATGCCCAAGCCATTGATTGGCATTTGAGTAGCAGGCATATGCATGTTTGTACCGTAGTCAGCTAAATGTCTGAATAACTCTTCGTTTTCTTCCATAATGGTCGGCGTAGTGTGCTGCTGGGCCAAAAAAGGCTTCTGTTCCATCATAAACGACGAAGAAGGGGATGGGTTCATGTCAGAAGCGGTGTTCGTATTGGCTTGATCCACATTGGAAGAATAAAAATTTGAGCTTGTGTTCTCTGAATTGGTCCGTGCGTTATTCATGGTCTTAGATGGATCGACAAATTGAGCATCGGGACCAGACTCTGACTGATTCCCTTGATGCACAGGAAAAGGATAGACATCACCTTCATCAGGATTACTTTGGGTATCTGCATTCAATGCTTCCAAGAAAGCTGGCGAGAAAAAAGCTGGTGTCAATGGAGATGATTGTTGCATGGAGCCACTGCCACCACCATGCATAGGAGAATTAAAAGCAGAAGTATCTAAACGCAGCGACATGGCTCTATTCCGTTGTGTATTCCTAGCGTTTGACTTAGTCATCGTAGTAGCTGACTTGCTTTGCCGCCGTTGAATTGGGTTTGCCGTCTGAGGCGGAGTTGGCAGAGTTTGGGGATGGTCCGTATCTACAAACAGCGACGGCTGAGGTTGGTAAGGCATGTAAGATTGAGACATATCATAAGGCATGCCTTGCGTAGACATGTGTCTGCTACGAAAGCGATCAAAGTTCATGTCGGGATTGTTCATGTCCATATAGGGTGAAAGTTGTTCGGGCTGGTGGTGCATGATTTCACCTACGGCAACGGAATGTCTACGGAGATGATTGGTGGCATTGGATGGAGACAAATGAAACATATTAGATGCAAAAGCATTGGCATCGGTGGGATGACTTGAATCAGGGTGGGGTGGTAAATTGTGAAATGATGGATCGTGCGGAGGACCGTGCTGCCGACTGGGGTCAGTTGGAAATCCTTGGGTATGTTCGGGAGTAAAATTCATTTCTTGGGCGCTTTGAGTGTGGAAGGCAAACATGGGATCCATGCCAAAACCATGCTGGTCTTGTTGTGCCATGGACGGGTTCATCATTTGCCACTGCAAGTCATTCTGATGAAACACATTGTCAAAGTGTGAGGGGTTGCTAGTATCATGGTGATTGTACTGTAGATCTACGTGCGACACAAACTCATTCTGCTGTTGCTTGCGTTTCCTTGAGAGCCCTTCCTGGTCTGTGACAGGATATGGCGACGGGGCCGAAGAGCTCATGGATTTAAAAAAGAGACGCAGAACGTGATATTTGGGGTAAGACTGGACGGTTGTGGGGAAAGGAAAAAAAATGGCCACAAAGCAAGTATATAGCAAATAAATTTGGAGGAAAAATATATCTCTTGTCTTTGCTGCAATAGAGAAACGTAAGGGAAAACAATGAACTGAGCAAATAGGCTGATAAATAAGCTATATACAATAAGGGTAAAAAGGAAAACTATAAGAGCCCGAAACTGAAAGGAAAAAGTAGAGTTTGTCGAATGCTTAAAGGCGACTGCGTTGATGAATATTAAGCCAGCCAATGACAATTAGAGGAAATTGGCTGGAACCCGCTCGGCTACATTTGTATGATGATTTTTGACCCAAAGAGAGTACCAAAAAAAAAAAAAAATATTAGAAACCAAAATTTCTTAAATCATATTGTTTCATATAGTTTTGAAAGGTTCTGTACATAACGACTACGGGAGGAAAGCTGTCTAAGAAGGTCCTTGGCTTCACATTCAGTAGTTAACCAATTGATAAGTCTATCGATATTTTCTATGCCGCTGAGGTACCACCACCGACGATTCGTAGTCAGCATGGCTACACATGGTTTGTCCTCCTCTCTCTGCTGTGACCCATGTCCTTCGCATATCCCTGGTCCAACAATAACCACTCCGCGTCCCCAACAATCTTCTACTCCTTCATGCACGGCTTTGTTCGGGACTAGATCGCCAAATACCCAATATTCGTTTCCGCGTTGGTCCGTGCCTGCAAATCCAGACCGCTTACTACTGCGCTGATTTGCTAAGTATAAGTCGATTTCTTTCTGATAAAGTCGCTTCCGTCGCTCATCACTTTCATTATCCAACTGTTCGAGCTCTTCTTGTATTTGTATCTTATCTTCAGTTGTAGCTTCGTCTAAACGGCGCAAAAGATTTTTCCTCGTGGTACGTGCATGCATATCATCATACATGTTTTGTCTTTTTTCCGTCTGTAGCGAGTTCTCCTCTTCCTTCATCTGCTCAGAGCCATGGACAACATCTTTTCGAATACAAGGTGTGCACAGAGCACATTCGCTCAGCATGTTCAATATTTTCAGTTGGTCCAGTCCATGATTGGCAAGACTCATTGGCCCCGTCCCATTGCTATGCATCGAACGTGTCACAAAACTAGGAAGCCAGTCCATTTGTACGTCGGATTTTTCTACGATAGGATCTGCTTCGTCAGCAAATATGGGAACTTGCTCATACCCCGCATCACAAAGCATATTCGTTAAGGTTTGCCAGTGTTTGCGGTTCATATATGGCCGATTTGATGATACATGCTCTTCATCCAAAAATTGTACAACTTTTTTTTGAAATGATACTGCTTGGTTTACACCAGTAGTCTCGATACCATGAATGGCAATCAGCTCTAACATGCTAACCACCAATTTTTTAAGCATAGCATTCCCCACCCAATCAGCCTGTGCATCCTGCAGCTGTTCTCGGTCGTCCGGGCCCAGTTCCAATAGGTGACCAAAACGGAAAATAAATTCTCGAATTTGGAGTCTTTGCCATATTAACTCTTCATCATATTTTAGCTCTATCTCAACAAGGGTCGGTGGTGTGACCATACGAGATGGATTGCTTGCAGGAACTGGCACACTTGCATCCTTTTGAGGCAAAAAGAGTACCGATTTGTACTATCAGCTTTCCATATTTTGCGCTAGAATGGTTCCAAAAAACACATAAAAATATATACCTGCTGCTTGATAAATGCACTCATGATAAACCGTGACCCAACATTTTTTCTCCGCTCTCTTGCTTTGCTACAGCCCTTACATGTACAAATGTCCCTAAAAACATATCATTTAAGAACATATCCAAGGTTCTCAGGTTCCACGCAAAATCTGCTGTACCTGCATTTTGGACATGCCCAGGTGACATCTTTTCCAAAGGCATGATTTATTGTCTGGCCCTCTGCAGTCAAGTATACACCCTGTGCCTGTTCGACCGACTCAGGTGACTCGCTATACTGGTCTGAGAGACATTTCCAGCAATACAGTGAATCACATTGCTGATCTCCTTTCGTGATGGCAGTGCATCTTATCATATCATCCAACTTGATATCCTAAATGCAACATGTTTATGACTTGCATATTTCTGGTCAGATCATGTCGGCCATTACTCACATTATGCCGCCGCTGATGGCAATTTGGTTTTGTGGCCTGATTATTTTTGAGGTAACGTTAATTACTATAACATCCATTTTCATACAGAGGCATTCGACTTATTACACACTTTTATGGGTTTTGTTGGTTTTGATTCAAATGACAAGCTATTGACGGACTCGCTCAAATCGTTTTCCGAGTCCGTTTGCTTTTGAATCGTTTTCTCAGTCAAGCTTACATCTGTGTCAGCTGTTGCATTGGATGATCGCTGGTCCTTTGACTGAGTAGCGGGTGGCCGTACTGAAAAGGGAAGCCTAGTGTATGGAAAAAGGGACAGCGTGGTAGTTAAGATGTTTCTCACAAGTCATGGTCACCATAAACTGCCCGTTTGCGGCACTCTTAAAATGGCATACATCGTACCTGGATTGTACTAGAGATTTCCCGTGTGATTTGGACATGACCGTGTTGGCTATTGATGGCGGAATTCAACGCGAATAAACGCGAGCAGTTTTTTTGCGACCTTTATGGTGGTGAAGAAATTCCAAAAGCTATGAAAAAAGCCTGTCACATGTGGTGCACGCGGAACGTAGTTACAAACCTGACCCCCATACAACTGACATAACATAACTCTTTGTATATATAATGCTGTTTCCTCATGTAGTGCTACTGATCGCTTGGTACTTTGCTCCTCTGACCAAAAAGATGCCTTCTGGGCTACCAACAATATCGCCTCTGGTGTTTCAAAACACCCAACCTGTCATTCACTTTGACTATACTGTGCTGGCCGACCCGCAAGCTGTCCGACTACAATATATTTCCAACAGTGACTCACCACAAACTTCAAAACTGAAAGTCAAGACTTCTTTCGAGAAAGTGGAAAAAGGCTATGAATGGATTATGGAATTATCGACCCCTGAGAACATTGAGCTGCACCATTTGACAGCTACATACTGGGCTGATCTAACCGATATGCAAATGTTAGCAAACGGATATCAAAGCTGGAGCCAGACAAGAGAATTCAATGAACGTGGAAGAATTACAAAGATACCCGCGCCAGTTGCCTGGGTTACCAAGTTTGACCTTCAAGGGTAAATGTTTGAGACCGGAAATTCAGACATATGTCGCCACTAACACTATATATCTACAGAGACTATGATTTCTATAATTACTCTGGCGAGGCTGGAAACATCTTCTCAAGCACCTGTACATACCTTCGCTCGCTTGATGATGAATTTCTTTTTGTAGGGTCGATAAGTGAAGACAGCGGATACACGTACCTACAGGGCAATTTCAACGATGACACCTTTACTATTTACAAAGACATTGAAGGCAAGCATCTTATGGCGGGTGAGAAGCTTGTTCTCAAAGTCTTCATATCTCAGGGCTATGATTTGCGCGCCATGTGGGAATCATACTCCAAGTACTATACTCATGGAAAGAAAGTTGATCCGCCTGTAACAGGCTGGACAAGCTGGTACCATTACTACGAAGCAGTAACAGAAAACGATGTGATGGACAATCTGCAAGCAATGAAAGAACAAAAGTATCCTATCAACTATTTTCAGATTGACGATGGATATCAACATATGGTAGGTGATTGGTTGGACATCAACAACAAGTTTCCAAGTGGTATGGCCGCCATTGCGCAAAAAATTAGGGCAGCTGGCTATACGCCAGGATTATGGCTAGCACCTTTTTCAGCACAATACAAGAGTGATCTGGTCACTGCGCATCCTGAATGGGTAGTTCGAAAACCTAATAATGATTCAGAATATTTGGTGGCTGGTCCGAATTGGGGTGGCTTCTATGCGCTGGATATTTACAACGAAGATTTCAGAGATCATTTGAGAGACGTATTCGATACAGTTTTAAATACTTGGGGATTCGGTCTCGTGAAACTGGACTTTTTATTTTCTGCTGCTATGGTTCCTCGACTAGGTAAATCTCGCGGAGAGATAATGTGGGATGCCATCACACTATTACAAGACATCGTGGGTGACAAGATTATTCTTGGATCTGGTGTTCCATTGGCGCCTGCTTGGGGTCGATTGGCATACTGCCGCATTGGCTCGGATGTTTCGCCTTGGTGGGAAGGTAAAGTCTTGTGCGAATTTTTATCCTGCCAACATCGACCTTGCCATCATTAATCTTGCCATCTTTCGCTTGATAATAATATCATTCGATTTGATTGATTTGCAGATGCTAAACTCAAATTCTTCAGCGTGAGGGAGAGAGTTTCAACCGCCAACTCTTTACTCTCCACCTTGAACCGGTGGGGAATGAGCACCATGTTTGGCAACGACCCAGATGCTATTCTGCTTCGCTCACAGGACAATAAGCTTACATCAGACGAGAAGTATACACTTTGTGTATTGAACAATATTTTGGGTCATCTGGTCTTTATATCAGACAATGTGAGCCAGTATAGTGAACAAGAACATCTCTTGTATGGCAAGACTTTCCCCAAGGTCAACCCAATTATTCATAGTGTTAAAGAGATCGAGGACGAAGTATATAGAATAGATTACACAGTCCCAGCAAGCTGGAAAAAGGGGAACAGGTACACGACATTTGCAAATTTAGCTCCTATCCCACGGTGGATAAATATGGATAGCGACAACAAGGACTCTTGGTTTTTTGAGGCAGTCAGCCCACTTGACCCGTCCGAACAATTCTTGTGGCCACCTGGAATCAAACTAATGTTACGCTCGCATCAAACAAGAACATTTTTTGAATCAAGCAACAGCGGTGATTCCATTACTCTAATTGGATCTCAAGGTCATATTATTCCAGGAACAGAAATTGAAGATTGGCAAGTCGTCGGACACTCGGTGCAGGTGACATTTAATGACCAGAAGACCGCCCCGTCTCAGCTGTACTTCCGAGTTCCTGCCACACTAGATACCCCAGTAGTTGTAAACAGCATGCCTTCTACTCGAGAAAACATCCGTTATGGAGACACATCCGTTATTGTGGCTACGGTCGAAATTTAAGATAAAAAAAAAGGCAGAGTTTGGAAAAACAATATAACCATTTTTCTTCTCGCGATTGTGAGACGAGAACTCTATTCGAGGGTATTAACAGCTGCCCACAAAGGCAATTGACATTTGATATCGCAGTAACTTGGTCGACTGCATACCTTAATTTTTCATAGAATCAATAAACCTTTTACATTTTACATTACCTTAGTAACACCATAGACGTCTATCATTTTGAAAGCATCCGTTTTTTTGGGTATGTCTCATCTCTTGCTGGCTCCAACTGCACTGCTACCATGGAACATACCCCATGTTTTTAGAAAGCGCGGAGATTTAATAGCAGCCAATTGGAGGCGGTATAAAATGAAGCTTGCTTGCGTCAGAGGGTACAAAATCAGCCCATAAACAGCAAGCTGGCTATTATTCGTGCGGAGGTTGGACTATGGGTACATACGGAAGATGATTTGTGTGAGAACGTAATTTGTACCCAATCAATGATAGCTAAGGCCAGTCACATATGTGAGTATAAATCTGTTTGTCAACTAGGTCTCCCCTCTTTTAACATTTTCTTTTCTCTATCACTACTTTATCGCAGATATGAGCTCCAGCCAAGTTTACCTCAAGAAAGCCCGCTATGGCAAGGACAAGGTCAAGTTGATGAAGGTTTACCGTGACGGCAAGTGGCAAACTTGCGTTGAGTTGACCGTAAGTACCTTCCCTTAAGCCACCATATCTCTATGGAGTACCATATGCTTATCAACGAATTTTACCCCTGTCTCTAGATTTGCCTTACCTTGGAAGGTGATATCGAGACCAGCTACACTGAGGCTGACAACTCTGTTGTCGTCACCACCGGTAAGTAATTATTATAGCTGCTGTTTGGCGGAAAGGACTGGAGACTAATCTTGGGCGATGGAAACCTAGACACTTGCAAGAACACTTGCTACATCTTGGCCAAGCGTAGTGCCAACGTTGATAACATCGAAGTCTTTGGTCAAGAGATCACTGAGCATGTTCTCAAGCAATACAAGCACATCCACGTTGCCCACGTTCAAATCATCAAGCACAAGTGGTCTCGTATGGTTATCGACGGTGAGCTCCACCCTCACTCTTTCGTCCGTGATGGTGAGGATATCACTACCACTCACGTCACCCAATACCGCGAGGGTAACAAGATCACCATTGAGTCTGGCCTCAAGAACTTGCTCGTCCTCAAGACCACCGGTTCTGCTTTCCACAGCTTCTACCGCGATGAGTACACTACTCTTCCCGAAGTCTGGGATCGTATCTTCTCTACCTCCGTCGATGCCACCTGGAGATTCTCTAGCACCAGCCCCTCTGTCTTGAGATATCAAGTCAACTTCCCCGAGATCCACAACTCGGTCAGAAAGATCACCATGGACACCTTCGCCAAGGATGACTCTGCTTCCGTCCAGGCCACCCTTTACAAGATGCAACAACAAATCTTGCGTGATAACAAGGCTGTTGGCGAGATTGATTACTCTCTTCCCAACAAGCACTACTTTGGTGTTGATATGTCCAAGTTCAAGATTGACAACACTGACAAGAACCTCGATGTCTACCAGCCCGTTGCTGATCCCTCTGGCTTGATCACTGCTACTGCTGCCCGCAAGTCTGCTGCTAAGCTTTAAATGGTTTGAGTCGAAGAGAATGAGAAGGAAACCCGGAGCTTCCCGATCTTTATATACATTTAGCAATCTAGGTTGCTGTTCACTTGTACACTAGCTCTGTTTATCGTCAATAAAAATCAAAGTTTGAAACTCTATGAAATATGTGTGGCGAGTGAGGCGTTGGTTAATGGAGTGAGGAACTTCAAGAGGGATGGGTTAATGGAGTGAGAGAAATATTGACATGTAGGATTCATATTTTCGCTATGGGGTAAAAGGTAGGAAGCAATATACGTAACCTAATAGAAACCAACGAATTGATGTCCCAGGTTATTTGCGTCTTTGTCAAGCAGAGGCGGCTGGTCAACTGGACGAATTAATGTGATAGCCACTTTGCTCCGATAACACACCCAAAGCCAACAATAGCTCAATGTTTAACAACCCAATTGAACCAATGTACACGACCATTGAAAGAATACAAGGCTTTCCTGTTTATATAGTTATTTTTTGATGCTTTACAAAAAGATTATTTCTGTGTTTTGATTTACTCCTGGGATCTGACACGGGCGTTGGCGTTAACGACCTTGACGTTGAGTTGAGCAGCACGCTCGAGAATGGCAATGCGGTTCTTTGAGGAGACATTGTGGGCAATCTCAGCGGCGTAGGTGCGGTTGTGCATCAACAAAAGCTCGAGCTCCTTGAGGTTGGAGACGGGGAACTTGCGGAAACCGTTGGGAAGAAGGTGGCGAGTCTTCTTGGCGGATCCATAACCGATCTTGGGCATGGGAGCCTGTCCCTTGAAGCGTCTGCGAACACGACTGTCAATACCCTTGGGCTTTCTCCAGGATTCCTAAAAATGCCCAAAAAGAAAAAAAGGATTAGTGGTCTGCAACATGGCTGCTAGCATTCAATCATGACAAAAATTTGGTATACATACACCAACACGCATGAAGCGGTTAGATTGATGGCGCTTGAAGTGAGCAGTGCGCTTCTTCACAATGGTGTGTTTAACAGCAGGAGTAACCATTTGTACTATGGAGAACGTCGAGAGTTAGCAGTGATTGAATTTTAAATATTTTCAGTCCATCTTCAAGTGCTGAACATTCGCTGTAATTTCTGAAATTTGCAAATTATGTCTACTCGTAACGTTGAAAACCGTTGATCCACAGGTGGATTTGTCGTTTGCACGTATGGATGCTGATGGATGGTGTGAATAGATGGATGTTATACGGTGATACTTACATTGCAGGGGAAGAGAAGGTTGTATGGTTGGCCGGCTGTCGAGCCTTTACAGAATTTCGGGCCTACACCATAAATCTCCGCTCAGTGCTAGTAATAAGCAACGCTTAAAGAACCAACAATAGCGAAAATCCTACTAATCTGTCAATATAGCCGCAACAACACGGATGGTTTTCTATATTTTATAACTAACTCCATATAAAATGCTTCTACTGTTTATACATTATTCGATGGATAATGACGTAAATAGGTCGCTTACGAACATTAACAATCATGACACGGCTAAAGCTATTCATATTCGTGAAAATGATAGTCAAATAGACATCCTCAAGTCCTCATTAGCCTTGACACTGAAACTCAAAGTATGCTTGTAATATTACTATATAGTAGAAGCAGAGCATCCAATCAATTTAAGTATTTGAGGCGGCAGCAGCACTGGTTCTCCTCTCTTGTTCAATTTTAGCTTGGGGCAGAGGACAATTGCTGACACTGGTGTAGCTAAATATTACAACGGATTTGATCAGCGAAACTAAAAACTCAATTACAGCGTTGATTGAGACTTACATTTCAGCTTGACGTGATCCCCATACTGTAGCCATAGTCAGCCATCCGGATCCAAGCAAGCCGTTTGTAGCTTTTGTTTCCCAATAAACACCTCCATTTCGAGGGTTCAAAGCGTATACCATTCTACCCGATCCAACAAATATGACATCTTTCTCGACTAGAACAGACGGTAAATTATACCCTCCACCAGGACACTCAAACTTCCAAATTGATTGGCCAGATTGAGATTCTATACCTAGCACTTTTCCATGAGAGCAGGATATCACGATAGGGTATTCGTCGGGAGAATATTCAGGTGGACGATCAGAATTGCTACTGCTACCACTGAACCCTGATTTCTCGTTAGCCGGTGGTTGATATGAGATGCTATGGTTATTGGTGGGCGTCGCAACAACCGATACCTCGTGATAGCCCATGCCCTAGGAAGTCTTACTCAGTAGCCGGTCTGTGCGCGGGACGTCAAAAAAGCCAGTAATTACTTACTTCCATGGTATTTTTCCATTTAAGGTCCCCAGTGAACAGATCGAAACAACATGTTTTGCCGTTGGAGCAAGCAATAACTTGATCTCTATCGGTAATGAAAAGCGTTACTAGACCACCAGTGGTTTTAGCTGTAAAAATTGGTATCAGTCGTTCGAAACTATCGGGTGGGGTGCTGGTTGCTACATTGTCCCTTACCTGGAAAGTCGCTCCTCCATAGTCTGGACCCGGTATTTTTGTGCAAACAGTATATATGGCCGTGGGTAGACACTACTAGGAGGTCATTTCGATGGTGTGAGTTGGTCATGTAAGTTAAGTTTGAGCAATAAGAGCTGTAGCATAGGCTAGTTTAAATAGAATGTGATCGGGCTGAGCTTTAAAGCTTAGTCTGCTCAGCCATTTCAAAATCGAAAAGTAAGTTGCTTCCATCACGTCATGTCATGGAAGAGGTAAAGAGGACAAAGCTTGTGATACAACTCCTCAAGAGCAGGGAATACCAAGAAAATCCCCAAAGCAAACCATACAAACTTCAAATTTGCAAGGTATTGTTACTGAGATTATAGCCACCAGCTGAATCGGGAGTCAACGAACGCGAAGGTACTCAGCATAATTCTTGCCACAGATCCACGGCAAAGTTCCGGATGCACAAGGCACTGAACTCCTTTTTGTGGAGCTTGCCGACGCGAAAAACAGCGTTTTCGCTCTAATCCCAACGTGTCCTACACACTGCGAGTAAGTACAATACGCTATCACGCGGTGCCATTATCACGCTGCACCTTCGTTGACAAAATTTTGATCGCAAATCATTGTTTTATTAGCGACCTTGACTATGACCTCACACCTGGAATAGTCATTCAGATGAAGGCAAAAGCGAATTATCACTTAACGTCGGACGGCTCTAAACTAGGTGTTCACCTCCTTGCCCAGGAGTATAAGATTCTCTGTGATGGGACGGCCCTAAACGAAACGTTGCTCAACGTGAACGATAATGATGAAATCCGTAAATCGCTCGTTGAAGTGGAAAGAATCCTAAGGTTGGTACAATTTGACATTGAGCGATTTGATACCCCTTCTTGCTAACTTGTGCACAAAAGCGCTGGATCTGGTAAGGTTTTAGGGTAGACCATAGCATGATGTCTTGCAATATCTAATCTACTATTATAGATGACAAATTCGCCAGACTTATAAATATAGACGAGCTGAAAGATCAAGCAACTAAGGCAGAAAAGTCAGAAAATAATGATCCAGACGTGGAGATGAAGCTAGATAGTGATTACGACAGTGAGAGCGATGTTGGTATATTGCTTGCTATCAGGGGAGAAAGTGACAATGATCCCCATCTTCACAATCAAGAGAAACACTCTTCTCCTGACCCCAAAAGAGCAAAACTTTTGCCGGTGGAAGGCAGTAGCCTGCCTATCACAAATGTAAGCCTTTTTTGGATAGAGATTTGGTCTTCTCATTACTTGGACTAAAACTACTAATCATCAGCCATCCAATGTCGAAGTTGATTTCGGATGGAAAGACAGCAAGTGGGTTCATGATTATGAGTGTATCATACCGGAAGATCAACAGCGGATTCTCAGTATGCTAGATGGTGTGTTGATGACTCTGTCTGCCCTAGCTTTTTATTTCTTACTAACTGGGTTTTGTAGGTTGGAAACTCACGGAATCGAAGCCTCAGGCGACACCGCGGATCAATAATTCAAGTAATCTGATCGAAGTACCTTGCGAGGTTGAATGTCGCCCCATCCCGATGTCACAGAATAATGTTAATATTAATACGAACAAACAAGATAGTATAGAATCTCTCATCAGTCAATTTATTCGTCAGCGACAAATGCTGCAGGCTGCATATACCCCACAAATATCATTCACTACGGTTTAAATAACTAGTTTTAAATATTAGAATTATTACAGAAAAGTTATGGTCCACCACCTCCAGCACCGTTGCTTCTCTTCCTCCTCCTGTCCTCTTCAACTTTGTGTTGCGGCAGCGGACAATTGTTTACGCCTGTATAACTGTGATTCAAGGTTATTGGTCAGTAAAGTAGAAAATTCTTTTGTAGAACATATTAGTATAAGCCTTACATTTCGGCCTGGCGTGAGCCCCATACTGTTGCCATGGTCAACCACCCGGATCCGACAATTCCGTTGGTAGCTTTTGTCTCCCAATAGACACCACCATTCTTTGGGTTTAAAGCATATACCATTCTGCCGCATCCGATGAATATAATATCCTTTTCGGCGAGCACGGATGGCAAATTGAAGCCTCCTCCTGGACAATCAAATCTCCACATTGATTGACCTGTATGAGAGTTTATTCCCATGACTTTTCCATAAGAGCAGGCTAAGACGACTGAAACATCGTTAGAAGCATATTCAGGTGGACGGCTATAGCTGCTTTCACCGCCAAAGCCGGATTTCTCGTTCGCCGGCGGTGATGGGTATGTGATGCTATGGTTATTGGTTGGTGTAGCCATCAGTGAGATCTCATGATATCCCATACCCTGCACAAGACATGAATCAATGACTCTCTCTACGCCGAGACCACAATTGATACAAATCGAACTTACATCCATGTTATTTGTCCATCTATGAGCACCTGTGAACAGATCAAGACAGCATGTTTTTCCGAAAGCAGAAGCAAAAAGCTGATCCGTATCGCTAATGAAGAGAGACACTAGACCACCCGTCCTTCCACCTAGTAGACATTTGGAGTTAGTTTTCTCAAATTATTAGCCGCTTCTGTACCTGCCGAACCCCCTTTCAATTCACCTGGGAAATCATTTCTCCAAAGCCGAAACCCAGATCTCTTGTGCAAACAGTAAATGTGGCCATGAGAGGATACCACCAGGAGATCGTTCCGATTGTGAGCAGTAGACATGTTGATCAGATCAGATTAGGTTGGCTGCTGTGACCTTCTTAAATATTACGAGGTAACCTTCGGAGTTGGCCCCAGTAGGAGAGTTGGTATCACCGACCGTGCTGCGCAATTGTTACATTCAAATGAGGCTGGTGCCGCTATTGGTTTAACTTCGTAGCTATGTCAGCCACAACCAGACACTAAGAAAACTGCGCTTAATTTGCTTTCGATTGATCGCAAGCTCTAGTCTCAGTAGCTAACCAAGCTGCGCATATTTTAAAACTGCCGCTCAGGATTTCCAACAACTGCGAGAACCCTCAAGATTCCATAGAAACTTATGAGTAGATGACTGCATATTTTAGGATGCGCAAGAAAATCCTTCCATTTCCGTAGAACGGTGTTGTATGGTCATTGACTGCTTTAACTCGCGTTTTTCTTTTATAAATCAACTTTTTATTTATGCAGAACAAAACATTATCCGGCATGCAAATAATTGTGAGAAAAGGCAAAATAGGGGGTCGATGCGCTCTTAACGAGCAGTCAAACCGCCGTTAATAAAGATGGTCTGTGCAGTGACCCACTGCGACTCAGGTAGACACAGGAACTCAACCACTGGCACCACATCGTTGACTTGGCCCAGGCGTTTCATGGGAACGGCACCAGTGAAAAATTGAACAGACTCCTTTGTTTCCTGGCCATGGAAGAAAGGTGTGTCGATCGGTCCGGGTCTGTCGGTATCAAATCAGTAAGCTGCAACTGACAGTACCAGGATGGGAAATAAGTACTTACGCCACAACATTCACGGTAATGCCACGAGAACCAGCTTCTTGTGCAGCAGCTCGAGAGAAGTCTTCCAACGGAGCCTTACTTCCCGCGTAAGCTGAATAGACTGGAACGCGATATGTTAATATTTTCACTGGCTTTTTTAAACGACCATGGGCTACTACTTACATCCGGTAGTCACGCCAAGCAAGGACGTGCCAAGATTGACAATGCGACCATTGTCTTCCAAGACTTTTAAGGCTTCTTGCATAACAAAAAATGGAGCTTTGGCATTGATGGCAAAGACTCTATCGTATTCTTCTTCTGAGATCTCTGTAAAAGGTTTCTTCAGAACCTCGCCAGCATTGTTGATCACTATTAGAAAGCAATTCGAGTAGACAAGGGTCAATAATTTATGTAAGACATGCTCACAAAAATTCGTTTGCATAATATATTTACCAATGTCAACTCGTCCGAGCGTTTGTTTGATTTTAGCAAATATATCGCGTATAGCCTGCACATTGCCTAATTCACCAGTAACAATGAGCGTCTTTCCGCCACACTGCTCGACCTTTTTGGCCACATCCTCTGCTTCCTTTTGGCTGTTACCGCGATGGTGGATAACAACGCTAGCACCTTGTTTTGCAAGTGCTAGCGCGAAAGCGGCACCCATATTGCGGGCAGATCCGGTGATAAAAGCGACTTTTCCTTGGAGTTTTTGGGATGACATTGAGAAATAAATAATAAAGTAGATAAGAGAGTTTATGGTTTGCACGGCCTGTTGATATATGCACGGCCAGTACATGGGTTCGGCGTCACAGTCACAGTTTGTGGCCACCCGACGTGGGACCACTTTCGCGAGATATCATGCACTACAAGTCACGTGCAAAGGAAGTAGTGAAACGACAAGGAAGTGTATCACCGGGGAAAAACTGTGATCTTTTGACTGTCGAAGTTCGTCATATGTAAAGTTGCTATTTGCGGGAATGGAAAAATATGATCAATACTATACTAGCAGTTCATATGTAATTTAACTCGGAAGAGCAATGAGGCGGCTTTTTTTTAACTTTTGACTGCTAGCCGTCTGTAGATAATCGTAAAGACAATATGGTTGATAAGCGGATTTTTGCAGGCCAATGAAAATCCTTGTAACAAGTGAATGGAAGTAGTATTTCATATTGGCGCACAATTATGGCAGAAGAATAAACTTGTCATTCTAGATACGCGGCTGGTAGACTTGCGAGTAGGTACGGTGTAGATCGAAACTTTAATATAACATGAAATGAAAGAATTTTTCAAACAATAGATCACAACCAACTGGTCATTTCGATATGTTCGCCTAAACACAAACTGCCCGAGAGGGTCGAAATATCTTTTCAGCGATCTCGAAGGGGGCCGTAAGAGTAAATGAATTTTAAGGTCATCCTAAAATGGCAAAACTACCTACGCACCAAACTGATACCATATTTCATATGATGGAATTTACATAATTCATGACAAGTTTGTTCAATAATAAGATGAAATCAAATAACGTAACCAAATAAAAATGCAACAAAAGGTAGTTTGGATAACCATCGACATCTGGTGCCATAGGTAAACTGAACGAGCTAAATTCTTGACGTCGGGATTTGAAAAGCTTCAAGCGCTAGGCTAGAGATCTTTCTCTTTAAACAAAGGCAGCTGTGTTTGATATGAAGCCATGCTTACTCTCTCTTAAAGTCATGTTTAAAATTTTAATGGATTTGTCCACAAGCTTTCTTCATTCTTGTTGGTGGTGAAGCCAAACTCAACCACAAATTCTCGGGAATATTTCTTCTCATAAATAGTCTGTACAATGAAGGGACAACCGCACTTTACGCAACTGCATCCACTTTTTCTTTGCATACTTCTATATAACTATGAAGAGTCTCGCTACCTTTGCAGTCGCAGCCACTTTGGCCACTAGTGCCCTTTCTCAAGGTGATTGATTGAGTCTCTTGACTTGTTGTTGTATTCATATTGTATTAATATGTTCATTTAGCTGTCCCTCAAGCTAACCATGTTGTCCCAGCCGACGTCGCTGCCGGCATTGTGCAAAAAGTCAATGAGCGCCTTCAACACTTCAAGGACAGCCAACAGATTCAAAACTCCCATATTCAAAAGAGCGGCAGCCGCATGGTACAGAACAAGCACTATGAAAACAAGAACCATTATCATAAGGGTGGTAACCCTGGTTCCTTTGGTGTACCCATGCCCACCGTAGTACCATCTGCTACTGACATTGTCAGTGGCACTTTTGCAAATGGAAGACCCACCAGAACTGAGATTGCCATTGAGGTCAGAACCAAATATAACTATGACTTTGTCACCGTCACCGAGACCGTCACTGCTGGCGCTGAAGAGACTAAAAAGCCCCACCACGTAAGTGATGATCAATTTCAAATTACATCACCTTGATTATACTGAGCAAATCTTTTCTCTTAGAAGAAGCATAAGCACAAGGAGCACAAGGAGCACGAGGAGAAGGAGGATCACGACCACGATCACCATGATCATGACCATGAAGACCATGACCATGACCACGACGATCATCACGGCGGTGACCATGACCACCATGATAACGACCATGACCACAAGGGTAAGAAGAAGGGTAAGGGTAAGAAGAAGGGCAAGTTCCCATTCGGAAAGAAGCCTTCCTCTTCCGTTTCCGCCCCATCCATGTCTGCCCCAACTTCCCTCGTTCCCTCCACCAGCAGCAAAGCCAAGGAGTGGACTGCTCCCCCCAACAAGAACTGGGCACAATCTCCAGCTGCTGCTCCATCAGCCACCAAGGGTGCTCAAGCCAGCAAGAAGGCCACTTCCGGCGCAAGCACTGCTCGCATTTCTGGATACCTCATGGCTGGTGCCGCTGCCGCTGCATGGCTCTTGCTTTAAACCAACCCAATACATCCCTGAACCAATATAATCACTACTTTGATACTCTGCCTTTTGCCCTTAGCTTGTCTTTGGCATTTGCATGGCTCAAATTCAGTTTATATTCTCTCTCTTTAGAATATTTTGACTTGTAATCTACTCTTTTTTTTTAAACTAATTTAACGCGCAACTAAATGCACCAAAGAAAACAACCCAGTCATGAGCCCCGTTTTTAAACTTTTCTGATATAAAATAAAATCTGGAGACAAATGGGTTTCGCTCATTTGCTGGGGAATTTGTCATTATATGCTGTGCACCGTCTTTTTGTTAACACTTGTGTAACTTTGGATTTTAATTTTTCCCAAACTTGTTGTCCGCACGTGCCAATCATATAACCCAAAATTTACTCACATTATTTTCTCCACAATCCTTTTTCTCTTTTCTTTCCCTCACACAACGCAATAAATACTCTATGCGGCGCGCTGCCTTGATAATTCTGGCTGGTCTGGCTATTGTCATGGCTTTGCCTGTACCGGACACCCGTGTTACTGAAGAAGACGATACCGATCCAAATTGGCCGCTTGAAGACGAGGACGCTGAAATTTTCTCAGTAGAATATTTGGCATCATTTGATCGTCCGTCGTTTACACAACAATCTGCTCAGCCATTCAAGGCTAAGCCAGATACTGTGGCCAAATCGAAAGACATGGAATTTAGTAAGATAGCTAGCGATATTATTCATGACGATGCTTCTTTCTGGTCGCCGGATACCGACGATTCATTGATGAATGACGAGGATATTGACTTTGCTAATGATGCCAACGTCCTTGCTCTGCTTCTATCCTCATCTGACCCAGATTACAATCTAATCGAAGCTGCTATTCTCATGCGTAAAGAGGCCAATCGTGGCGACATTGCTACCCTATGGCAGGATATGCAGCACATGGATGATGACATTCATTCTGACACGTAAAGACTGTTCTTCCATTTACCCTCAACTTCCGCTGTGCGAAATACCCTCCCTTTTTGCAATCACTTATTGTATATTTACCTTGTACCTTATTTGCCTTTCATAAAATATTACTTCGGACTGTTTGCCGCCAATCTGAGCTTGATTTTTTTTTTTCTTTTGGCCGTGTAGAGTAGCTAATTTTTTTTCTTGGACGTCGTGAAAAGCTGTTAATACATGAGCATGCAGCAAGACGACATCGGTGTAGACGCTGTCAAAGAAGCGTTTTTGAATCTACTATGCAAGGTCAATGAGGAAGAATTTGATGAGTTTGACACTTTTGTTCGCTCTGCATTAGGTTAGTTGTAGGTCAAGCGTGACCTTAGCGTGACACACAAAGCCTGACCAGAATCTCCCCTCTTTAGACGAATACCACAGCAAACTCCATAATCATGACCACAGCGATGAAGAAATGGCAGATGAGGAAATGCAACAAAATACTATAGCCAGCGTGTCCCCAGCGAGTCTGAATCGCCTCGGTAAAATCGTCAGTGATCTACGAAAAAAAGTGCCAATCTCGGCTGAAGCGCCAGGCGAACAGATCACTATCCCTAAAACAGAAGAAGTAAGCCTATTCTTATGCCACACTATCATGAACTACGAAGTTTGCTCTAAACATATGACACGAAACCTAGTATGAAGGATATACCGATATCAACACCCTACATGTTGATGGCTTTTTGTTCACCGAGGATGATGTGGACGACCTGTGTGATGAAGGAAAGCTGTCCAGGAATTTTTGTACAGACTGCCAATCTCGAAACGTTCAGCCATTAAGTGAGTTACTGATTGAACAGCACGGTGTTGCATCGATGGCATAGACTAACATATTGGTTTTGACAGACTTCATATCTCATTCTGCGTCCGTCCTTCAATTGCAATTCTTGTATCAAGTTGCTCTAGCCGACAAAACGAAAGGCAAAACTATTGTAGATATTGGATCCAGACTTGGTGCGGTGTTGTATACTGTAAGTAAAGAATTGCGTTTGGCACTTTTATCGAGCTTAGGACTATAATTAATGGTGACCGATTAGGGCTATTTGTTCACTGAAGCTAAAAAGTTGATTGGCGTGGAGATCAACTCTTGGTTCCATAATGTGCAAGTTGACATTGTTGCCAAGTACAAAATGAAAGATAGAATAGAGGTGAGTACTTTTATGATTGGTCTGCAAACCATGTTCGTATACTTTGACCATGTTCGGCTAAATCTCGCTTTGCTATCCATATTAGCTGGTTCATGCGGATGTCCAAACAGTACCTGAATTGTTAAATCAAGCAGACATTATCATAATGAACAATGTGTTCCAATTTTTCAGCGACGTGGAAACTCAAAAGCAAATTTGGCGATATATTCGCAAAGAAACCATCAAAAAGCAGGGGCTTTTGATTGTCACCTTGCCATCTCTACAAGACCAACTGAAGCAAGCTGGACTTCCGGTCAAAAAGACGTTGGGTGGCTGGGTCAGACAAATAAAGTTGGACTATTCGGGGCATTGGTTCGAAACTGAGCTGTCTGAGGATGACATTGATGAAATTAGCCAGGTCCATTTGTATAAAGTTATATAGACTGTGTTTTTAAAATGTTGATTAAAAGGAAAAACGTATTCATCATCATCATTGGAAAACTCCTTTATTACTGGTATATACTAGTATTAAACAAATAACAGGTTGGTATGAGAGCTGGAGCTTTGACTTGGGGTAGGCCGATGCACAAATGGGTCATTGTGTCTTGATTGCCTTTCGAGGAGTTACTGCCTCCGAGATATTTCGCCACAGATAAAATGAGATGTCGAACAAAAGGGCAATTAGGGTTGGTGTGACAATTGCAATGCCAATGTAGAGGAAAAACTTGGCAATAATGTCCAACATGCTGCCAATTGTAAAGATTGACACGGTTGGGAGCTCCACGAGAACAGGCAAATTTTGGGGGCTCGTGGAGTTCAAAATGTTAAAAAGTGACTTGATCAGGCAGGTAAGCGGTGCAAAGCACACACATCACAAGCTGATTTCTCGTATCATCATATTATTTTTTTAAGTCTTTGTTACAGGTGAAAGCGTTGAATGGAGTGTATTTTTTTGAAGTAAAGGTGATCACAAGGTTGTTTGAGAAAAAAAGATAATTACTAGTGAGTGGCATGGAGGCGAAAATTTAAATACATCTATGTTGATTTAGAACGTATTCTATGGGGTCTTGGCAGCTTCCTCGGCTTGAGCAATGTCTTTGACAGGCAATCCCTTTCTCTGGTTGAGGATGTTGCTAATATAAAATTCGCCAGCCTTATAACTCGATCGCACCAATGGTCCACTTGCAACATACTTGAATCCCATGTCCATGCCCTTTTTATGCCACATGTCGAACTTTTCAGGCGTCACATATTCATGGACCTTCATGTGACGCTTGGTGGGTCGCATATACTGTCCCAAAGTCACACAATCTACATCTACCTTTCGTAATTCTTCAAGCGCATGTTGAACTTCCTCGTCAGTTTCGCCACATCCCAACATGATGGATGTCTTGGTAATTAAATCTGGACGAGTTTTCTTGGCTTGCTCTAACACTCGAAGAGACTGCCGGAAATTAGCACGTCTATCTCGAACATAGGGAGTCAACTCTTCAACCGTTTCGATGTTGTGGGCATATACATCCAATCCGGACTCAGCTACAGCTGCCACTGATTCAAGTGAACCTCCAAAATCTCCTGTCAAGCATTCCACATAAATATGAGGTGCCCTAAAGTGGTCATGTTAGCGTCTGTAATTCTACTTTCTTTTTGTAAAGTTCTCCTATACAGTCAACTACTTACTTTTGCTTTATACGTCGAATGGTATCGGCAAAATGGGCAGAGCCACCGTCTTTCAAATCATCTCTGTCAACACTAGTAAGCACGACATAATCCAGACCCCATCGACGGATAGCCTCGGCAGTATGCTCTGGCTCATGAGGATCCAAAGGTGCTGGATTTCTGTTGGTCTTTACAGAGCAGAAGCGACAACCACGAGTACATTCATCACCCATCAACATGATGGTAGCAGTAGCAGTAGCATGTTCACCGCCACCCCAGCAATCACCAATATTGGGACATCGAGCTTCTTCGCACACGGTATGCAAATTAAGTCCACGAAGATCTTTTTTGATACGGCTGAAATTTTGTCCAACTGGAATGTCGGTCTTTAACCAAGAGGGTAAACGAGGTTGCTTACTGACGGTGGGAGTATTTAGAGACCAATGAAGAAGCCATGTCCACACATTCATCTATAAACACTTACAGCTTCTTTCCCTTATGAGTATCGGTGACAGTGGTCTTGAGTTCAAGAGCCTCCTCGGCTGTCAATTTGTCATCGCCCTGATTGATAAAATCTCCCAAAGCTGATTTTTCTGCTTGCAACTTTTCTTTGAGGCTTGCGAGCTTGGACTTGGAAGACTGCGAAGTGGAAGGTGGTGAAGGCTTGTCTGAAACTGTAGTTGCGTGTGTTCGAACTTGAGTCTACAAGCCAGGCGGTTAAAAAATGTATATCGCTAACAAAACGCTTGTTCCGAAATGAGGAAAATAAGACTTACCCAAGCCAGACTTGAAGTTCCAATCAAAACATTGTTTGTTTTCACTGATCGGCTCAGATGAGAGGCACCGAGCTGTCCAATCTTCATGGAATTCATAGCGTTTGCGTGGGAGTAGATAGACAAAAGGTCGGGATTGTTCGTAAAAAAAATGGGGGAAGAAATTCTGCAGGTCACGTGTTTCCACCGAGCCAGACACCAAAAAAAAAGCCGATGAAAAGGCGCAATCGGACTCAGGTGATCGAGCAAAAGTTATTGATCGAGATTTGAATCAAATTCTGTTTAGAAAATGTATTTGACAGGTTTAAATCATGGACAATTCAGTGTTCCTGGTTTAGAAGAAGCTGGGACTGTTAAAAATTGATCTTCACCCGAAAGATCTTGGTAGTTTGTGCAACACCTGAGATACAAGTGGATGAATATATATATCAATCCAGGCAATTGATGAGCAAACTTTCAAAAATATAGGAAGAATGTTTAAATCCAAAAGCTAGTAAATTTGCATCAATCGAAAAACATTCTTGATAAATGAACCGGTACACCATGCTATAAAATATAAAACATGTATTGTGATTGAGTAGCAATTGTGCGGCTTTTTGCCCGTAAATCCGAGCAATGGTTCTATAGGGCGGCAATATGGCAAGTTTCATGGTTGAAATATTTGCTTTTATTGACGCAGACCATTTGCACAACTTCGAGTTGTATAAAGTAAAGTTGTTCATGGAGCAGCGATCCTTAAGTCACGCAGTCCCAATTTAAGCGGGCAAAACGGGGCGGACTGGACAAAAGGCAAAAAACTTGGACTGCTCAATTCGCGTTTTTGCTCAGACTGAGATTCTTCCCTCCTATTAGCATGCCAATCACCTTGAAACAGCTGTTTGAGAAGTCTCAACTCTTGACAACTTCTGTTAACGAGAGCGAACTCCCATATATTGAGCGTCGTCTTGACCAAATAGAATCGCAGTCAAAGAATCTATTGAACCAAAGCTCCAAAGAATCTCAAAGGCCTCAGGACATAAACAGCAGAGCGTATGTACCTTTTCAGCCTTTATTACACTGAATCATCCTTGCCAACTCCATCCTATTGCTCCTTTAGGCACTTTCTACTGGCTAATGCTGGAATCAATACTCACCAACTAGTTAATGATCTCGATGCTATTCAGCTGGACAAAGCTCTGTCACCAGTAGCGCCATTATACAGCACCGATGTAGAGGTGTGTTTTGAGCTCGATACTTCACGATATATACACAAAACAGACTGACTGACATTTAACTTGGTTCATCTTTTAGGGATTTTTGAAGCAAGCACACCAGGAATCTGTTATCAGCGCGTTAGAGGATAGTCAGTATTTGGTAAGCTAATAGGTTCAGGTGGTTTTCTTGTCTAAAGTTTAGAAATGTACTGAAATGGAATTGTAGCCGGGATGTGAGCAAGTCAATTTGCTATTGCAACAACACACTGAAAATGGAACAAATGATTCTCAAAAAACAGACACTGATAACGATATGCAAGGCGTCTCTGAAGACAAATGGAAATTGGTATGGACAGTACTAAAAACATAGCGACTCGATGTAGGAATGCAAAGTAACCCAGAGATCATCTCTTGATAATTAGCCAACCTATACCAAAGGCACCAATCTTTTAGCGGCCATACGGAAAAGGAACTTGGAAGCAATGAAGGCAAAGGGAAGTGATAAGAAAGACGAAGACATGAAAGGCGTGGAAAAGTCAAAACCCGCAACGGACACAAAACCTTCGCCATCATCAAGTCCCGCGAATGTGTGGCAGCTGCTTGATCGTCTGCTTGAAGCGAAATCTGATACAAACAATACGACAAATGTGGAACAAAACTCTGCATTGCTAAAGTCCTCCAAAGCGTTTTTAGAAGAACAGTAAGTCTTATACTTAACATGTTCATAATATGCATTGACGGGTTGTTGACTCCTTGTAAAAGATTTCTCCTTTTCGTGGATGACACGCTGCAAAAACATGTAAGAGAGGCAAGAATTGGTGGCATTCCCTCAATTGCAAATAGGATCCGGGGTTACATGAATATAGCGCTCAAAAGATCAGGCGTTTGGATAACGCCAAGACTGGAGGTACGTACTATATCGAACAGAAAATGATTTGTTCCAAGATGACTAACACTGCTTGTTCATTACCACCTTAGGTTTTACATGACATTCCCATATGGGCCTATGTTTTCTTCCTGTTCCGCGCGGGTCGTGCGGACATAGCGTTGGAATTTGTTGGCCGAAACGAAGCACTCTTCAAAACTGAGCCTCAGTTTATTTATTATTTACAAGAATACCTCGCGGATGCAAATCATATGTAAGCAGAATGTTTCATTGAAAACGTGGAAAACCATCCATATCCACACTAACAACACCTTTAGTCCATCGAAACATACCAGAAACATCATCCTTGAGAGTTATCGACGATTATGTTATTCCACAGAAGGTGCGGATCCGTACAAAATGGCATTATTCAAAATTCTTGGCAGATGTGAGTTGTATAAGAAGAATTTGCCCGAAGTTACCCCAAGCATTGAGGACTACCTCTGGCTACAAGTAAGTTTAACAAGGAAAGGCAACTGATGTTATGGTGTCCACAGATTACTTACTCTTGACGTTTTCCAGTTATCGTTAGTGCGTGAAATCTCCAACACCATGGATCCTAGTACGGACGCCTATACGCTCAATGACCTACAGCTACTATTGAAACGGTTCGAACCTCAGTTCCGAAGCAGATCAAATCCTAGCACAAGTCAGACCTCTCCTTTCATACGCAAATAAAAATAATCCTAATGTCACGAGGTGGCCAACCTCCTGTGTCTACATGTATACAACGTACTGTCTGCAGCGCTAAACTTTTTTTATATATATTTTCATGGTCATGTTGAACGGTGGAAATGGTAGGTATCAAACATAAAAAACAATGAGGGAAAAAGGGTGATGTGGATGGTCTATAGATTACATTGTAAATGATCATTTGTGGGATTTGCGGTTGGTTTTTGCTCGATTCATGGATTTCAGCAGATTTCCCAGAGGTGTTTGTTCTATGGTTGCGTTTCTCAAAAAGGCATTGGCCTCAGCTTGGTTGGTAGGATTATATTCTATTGCAGATCGCTGTTGTTGAATGTATCGGGTTTGCTCCTCAAGCTTTTCCTTCAACGTATGAAGTTGGCGCATGAACTTTGGATTTTTGGCTCGCTTTTCCTGCACAGTGAGTTCCACAATTGCAGTGACAGCAAGCTCAGGGAAAGCGATGGAAAGCCCATAACAAGCATAGTACTCGATGAGGCAACTATGAAGTTGCGTTAATAGCTCATCCTGAAAATAATGAATGGCGATTAATGATAATGCTCTAGAATCACATAACCCCATAATCTCTTATTGTTTACCTGATAAACCTTGCCATGAAGATATTCCTTTGGAGCTTTAATTATCAAATCAAAATCCAATGGTGGCATGGAAACTGATTTGGCCTTTTTTCTGATTTCATCAATGTTGAAAAGTTCAAACAGATATGGTGCAAGAGGAATGTAAGTTCCGGTTTGTTTGCCCAAGTCTACAAGCATTCTTATCAAATGAAATCGCAGAGGTAGAAATTGTACTGAAGGCATTAACTTGATTAAACCCATGGAGATCTCCACCAGAGGATAGATTGCCTCAGCCAGTTGTGAGGGTTTTGATCCATCCTGAGCATTTGCGCTACATATGGTACCAACGACCTTTGACCAGAACTTGAGGCAGTTCAAGTATTGCCAACTAAGCACAACCTTGACAGTATCCTAAGGTTGTTTGTTTGCCGTTAAGTACTGTCCATACACTTTGACTCTTTTAATCATTCTAACAAAATCTTACCTTTGTTTGCGATTTAGTTGCTGTCTGCAAATACTGCGTCAACAATTGTATGTAGACTAATGCATGGTGTAGAGAATGTTTATCATTTGCGCGATAAACTTTAACCGCTGATGTCCTCATCTCTTCAATGGCTACGACTGACTCGGCATCAACTTGTTGCGCTCTGCGAGCATAGGTGATGTACACGCATTTCAGCACATAACCCAACATGGTAGATTTTTTGCCAGTAGCCTTGTCAGTGATTGGCACGCTGGCCATATTACAGAGATTAGACATGCACTGTTGACGCAAAGCACCAGATATAGCTGGTGTTGACCAAAGCTTAAGAAGAATCTGTTCATACAGTAAATCAGAACATGTCTATTAGCCATGACCGAAAACTACAGCAGTACCACATACCTTCACATAAGCCTTGCGAGCTTGAGGAAATATAGCAATATAAGTGACAAGTGAGTCCAATTGCTCTAGTAGAACTTGATAAAGCTCATCGTCCGCTACATCGTGCAAAATACGCAACAAACTATTGCAATAAAGTCGTGTGACTGGCTGTAATTCACTCCATTTTGGTGCACTAGCTGGTGAGCCTGCTTTCTTAGCTACTAGATTAGCATTAATCAACAATGGTGCAGTGTCGAGTACAGTTGCCAAAATTTTCATGAACACTGTGGATTTCAATTGTTAGTAAAACCATCGGCGTAACCGACTAATATCTATTTCAATTATATTTCTCACCAGTCTCGCTGTTGACTTGATAGCGACAGGTTGCGTTGTACTTTTCGTCCATTAAAGACATGGCACGAAATGTCAGCAACATGTCTTTCAAAGAATTGATCTTGGGCGATTTCTCCAACTTCTTTATCCAAGCCTGTAGCATCTCCTTTGTGACCGTAATCGAACCATCGTCCAACTCATCCATTTCGGCATCACTTTCTTCATCCTCATCTTCAATTTGCTCTGGCAGTGCAATGTCCTCCACTCCTTTGAATTTATCCAATACATCAAGGTCTGATTCCTACCATGACATGATGATGATTAGCGACATTACTCTTTTTCAATTTGTCATATGGCTGAACTCATACTTTATCATCATTCAATTCTAGGGCATCTTCATCTCCAAGCAAGCAATCTACGTGCATGAAATCGTTGATATTGATTTTGCTAAAGTAATACGACAGTTAATATCTATAAAGACCCTCTGACATAATGACAGTACAATGATTGTTGCATACCTGATATCAGGCACACCAGGCTTTTTGATCTGTTCACTTTCTTCCTTGCTTGCAGTCTCGTTGTCATTTGACCGATCTGAAAATGGTCAGTTGCATGAGGATTACGAGTTTGTTAGCTTGCTTTTACCGGATCTAGATCGATTACCTGCTCCCGGCCGAGCACCATTGTTACGACTATCGACTCGTCTTTTATAAGCTTGTTGGACCTTTTTATGTTTCTTTCTTCTCTCTATTTCCTGCTTCAAGTGGTGCTTTTGAAATTTGACGGTGGATTTCTTCAACTTGGCCATGCTGCAAAATCGGTTGGTAGGCCAATGGTGCTTGCCAGAGCCTCGAGCAAAAAAAAAATTGGTTAAGTAGGAAAAACGCAGTCCCAGCTGGCCAAAAGTCAAAATGGGTGGTTCCTCTTAACTTCGAATCCCGCTCTATCACGCAACACTTTTTTTTAAACTATCATGTCTGTATTATGTTATGAAAACACAATATATATATACACACATATATATATCATATTCTATCTCCTGAATTATGTTCACATATATGAGTTAAAGAGTACTTTAGAGGCAGAGGCGAGACAAAAAAGCTTATGATCAAAGTATTTTTGAAATTAACCTATTTGAGCCACAGCCTCAGCAGGCTTGGTTTGGTGAGGCTGCTTGTTGGCCGTGGCTTGCAGGATTTGGGTTGAGCAGCAGCCGGTCATGGCCAGCCTCAGCTGCCAGATGGTTTTGCACAAATTTTCAGTGAGGTTCTACTGTTGTATGCTCAAAATACTAGGATCGGCGTGAACCATGCACGCAAAACAATGCCTTTGCTGACAATCCCCCTATCCAAAGCTTTGTTTCGCCTTATACATTTAGCTAGTCTCTACCTTAAAGTCGTGTACCACATCGGAACGATCTTTTTGGCAGTATGAAATATATTTCTGCTGGTATTTCTATCCCAGCCAGTACTTCGAGATAGCGAGCTACTGTCCGCCGCTCACGACTTTTTCAAAATATCTAAGTTACAAGGAATAAGTACAAACGAGATCGACGTGTATTCTGCAGAGCACTATTGGTTCTAAAAAATATTTAAGAACATGATCAACAGCTATATGTGAAATTTGCGGCGTATACCCGGCTCTTCACTTTCACATTATGTATATGTTGTCCAGTCGTTCAAATCCATTCATTTCGATACTCATCAGCTGACAAACAATAAGTACTATGTACTCGAATAATTTTTGTACAAAGCAGGAAGTTGACTGCGCACAGAAAATAACTTGAGGTGTGATGGTTGATTGTGGCTTTCATAATACTACTCTCGAAACCTGGAACCGCCGTTGTGCGACTCAGTAAAGTCACACAACGCTGCGCCTCGCTCCAATAAGGTACTTTTGCGAGTGCCATATGGACTTTTCCGAAGGTACTTGACGCTTGCATGAAATCTCTTTTCTTTCACTCTTCCTTCGTTTTCTCCCTTTACACCTTTTTCTGCAAATGCGGGCGTACCTAATCGCCCTGGCGGCGACTTCATTCTTAGTACAAACGGCGATAGCCATAGTGCCTTCGCCTTCTCGATGGGCTTCACGTACGCATATTAATTAATCGAATGATGGAGATAAACCTATTTTTCTGTTTGACCCCAACCTTATTTATAATTTTCTCATACATAGAGTGTTCTGTCGTTGCAACAACAATTTACTGCTATGGAGGCATATTCACTACACCCGAGGCAAACTTTCCACAATCAGACACTTGGTCAATCGATGTCTCGAAAGATTTTTCTTTGACTAGCGCATCCTGGACAAATGTTACTGAAAACGGAGACTTTGTAACAACACCAACAGGCTTTGGAATTATGACACCTTTGAACGATGGTGTATCGTTTCTGGTCAACGGCGGATTGAGCACCCCTTTCAACCAAAGCGAAGTCAATCAAACGACAGTATTCAATACGGTCACCAAGACTTGGTCAACTGTCAATAGTACTGGTGTTATCCAAGCTCGCCAACATCAAGCAGTTATCGATACCAGCGGCAGAATCTGGTTTTGGGGAGGAGTCAGGTACCGATTCATGCCAAACTTTTCACCATAAAGTCTTCATGTACTAATCAATTATTACAGTGATTACCAAACTGGATACAGTAACGTGTCTTACTGGGGCGCTTTCACCACCTTGGATCTTACGGTACGTTTTTTGAGCTGATAAGAAATTCACAAACAATAAACTAAGGGTTTATTTGTTTTAAGTCGACGCTCTGGAGTACCACCTCTGGTAACGCAGGAAATGCTCTGCCACGAGTTGGCCATACGATGACTATCACAAATTCCGGACTGATATATATCATCGGCGGTCTTTCAGCAACCAAAGAGTCATACCTGGATGCACAAGGTCGTTTGCAATGGCTTCTACAATCCGTCTCCATGAGCGACATCCCCGTTTATGACACCAGATCGGGTGTGTGGAGTGAAGTTACAGGTGTCGGCCAAATCCCTCCAGCTCGAAATATTCATTCAGCAACGCTGGGTAAGCTCAAATTAATTTCTTGGTGGCCATGGCCTTCTTGTGGACTTTATGTTAACATCTCACGTCTTATTTGCAGGTTCTGATGGAGCGACAATCTTTATATTTGGAGGCGCTTCAGGTGAGAATATTTGCCACACCAATTTGAATTGAGCAACCATGTGCTAATTGCATTGTAACAGAGGCAAACTTGAGTAGTGTTTATGATGATTTGTACACATTCGACACAAACAAATATAGTTGGACACAGATTAATGCTGCTAACGGCCCTAGTCCCAGAGCTGGACATTGCGGTAAGAAATTCAAGTACATTTTGATAACAACCTAGAAATTGTAACGCTAAATACAAATCAATACGGTATTTTGATACACAGCTGTGCAAGTCAACAACACTATGTTTATTTTGTTCGGATACGACTTTACGCTCTCCTCGCTTTCAGATATTCATGCCCTCGATACAGTCAATTTGAAATGGGTCGATACATTCAGTGCCAGCGGCTATCCACTTATCAGCAATTCATCGTCAAGCAAGAATAGCACCACCTGCACTGACCCATGTTCTTGCTCTGGAGATTGCTCTCAGAGTAGTGGGCTTAGTACAGGTGCTATAGTTGGAATCGCTGTTGGTTGTGGAGTTGGAGCGGTATGTAACATGAGACATCTAGGCTTTTTTATTTCGTATACTAATCTTTCCGCACGATGTATATAGATTGGAGCTGCTGTCCTCCTTTTCTTGTGTTTGCGGCGCAGAAACAGAAAACAGCCTAATTATGAGCAACCATCTGGTCAAGCAATGAAAGAAAATTATGACCAAAGACCATTACCTCCTGTTCATACCGAATCTCAACCATCCGAGTCCTTGTTCAACACCGGAAGCCAATCAGAAAATAAGAACTCATATTATGGACAGCCTGGACAAGGACCCCAATCTTTAATGATGGGCTCCGAAGTAACAGATTCCACTCCACCATATAGCGCCCCATTTTCTACCGCCCAACCACCCCATTCTCATGGTACCACCTTCGTCAGTAAGCCCGATGCTGCCGAAGTGCCACATTTCACGCTTCAAGCTACTAAGCCAAATGAAGATGATGATTAAACACTTGCAATATAATATAATACAGTAGTTTCAGATTCCTCGACCTCAGTTTGCTTTGTCCAATTATGTGTATTGCACTGACTTAGATGTCTATACGTTATGATGGTTCTTCAATCGAATTGATTCTGACAAGCGAAACTTATATCCTGTATGTTATGGAATTGGAGTTGCAGATTAAACATATTCAATTATTTTTTATAGACATATTTAACCAGCAAATATGATATTAATTCAAGAAGAGTAATAGTCGACAAAAATACATTGCGTGAAGATCTGCTAAGGACAAAGCGAAATTCCAATCACTTATGCAAGTCACGTGTATCGTACCATATGTATGTACGCATAGTGGCGAACTGCTCTTAAACTGTCAAGAAACAGGGAAGGGATGACCTCTGCCCCATCGGTAAATTAGCACTTGTTTTGTAGACTTTATGACTTGAATACCTGTTTCTAAAGCTACTTCATTTACAGCTGAAAGATGCGTTGCTCGCCGAGCAGGAACAGATTGGGTTACTGGAATTCATTGCATCGCAAACAAGGATAATTCGGGAACAATTAGCCCATGAAAGAGTTTTGGCCATCATATCTGCAGGAGAAGGTGCGAAACCAGTTGAGACGCAGCCTGTATTCAAGAATCACGCAAAAAAGGGCCGCAGTGCTGGTCACCGAGCCCAGAAGTATGATGCACCTCTTCGACTCAGTGCACCTACTGAGATCGATTCAATACATAGCGACCACTTTGACACGCGTTCACATATATCAATATCATCAGACTCGGACTCTCAAGAAAACGTTTATGATATGGAGACACAGGAATCAGTAACGTTCAACGAAGAAGAAGACGCGATGTACATGGCCAACGATTACCTAGACGACGAGATAGCAAAGGAAGTGGAGATGATGGAGCAGCCGTATCAGTCTACTCAGGAATCAGTAATGGACACTCAAGAAGACGCAGACTGTTCATCAACACCGAGTGCATTTGTCAGACCATTTCCGAGATTAACGCGACCATTGATTGTACGTGGCGGAAACACCAGAAAGTCTGGCAAACCGAAAGGCGAAAAAGTAGCCTTCCAGCCTTGGTTGAAGCGACGGTCATAAGTAGCTTGCAACTGAGAATTCAATGTATATTTTTATAAGCGACATAAAGGATTTTATAATTTTGATCTGCCATATGTCAAGATCAAAACATTTTCTGCGCCTGCTGAGTGCTCATCTATATATAAAACCAAATTGACCAAAGTGTAAGAAGAATGTGTACTGAGGATATATAGCTACAGCAGTAGCTTGAGCATTGTGCGCCTGGAATTTCTAGTCCTCAATAATATATCTTATCAGCTATCCCTCTCATTTTCTGTACTTATGTTCAAAGGGCTGGATGTTTTTTTATCTATAATTTTTAGACAAACTGTCCTACATATCCAGTACTTTCTTAGCTTCAATATACTGGCTGCGATTTTGCATCATTACAGCTTTTCAAGTCGCTATCTGTTTTTTGCTCTTCTGATAGATAATATGCATTTACAGTCACAATCGGAATTGTGCAAAAATCTCACCGCTGACAAAGGGTAAAAGGACATAATACGTATAAGTGTTTCTTGTGAATGCTCTCACAGCATTTGTTACATTCTGAATATCAAATTCGGATACAAGCACTGCAAAAACCGATCATAATAATGGGTAAACTAAAGATCGATAAGTGACGTTGGTTTTCCTTGAAATAACTGCGACACCATGGTCTCGAAACCAGAAAGTGGAGAGATGGCCGAGTTGGTCTAAGGCGTCAGGTTAAGGCCCTGATCTCTTCGGAGGCGTGGGTTCGAATCCCACTCTCTTCACATTTTTATTTGGACAGAACTTAAACTCCGATCAGATTTAATTGGATGTCATACTTGTAAATGTCCAATGAATAAGCTGAAACGTTCTAGCTCAACCAATTACAAGCATTGTTAGTAGGCCAGTTCATAGAAATTTTTTGCCGTTCTCAAAATTTGAAGGGCCATGCTTTCAAATTAGATCCACCATCAAGCTGACAAATGACCACATCTCTCAGTAGCCGAGTGTTGGAACTAGAGCAAAAATTCTTTGCGACTCTTTCATCAGCACAGATCAAAGCAATGACCTGCAATGGCTCGTTAGAAACTCGAGATTCACACTTGTACGGAGAGTTTGCTTTCCTCGCCAGTGGTTTGAAACCGTGTCTTCTGATATGCTTTCCCGATCCTGATCTCAATCGTTTGTACACGGAACAAGTAGTCAGTAGAGCGATTGAAAATAGTCCAAATCTTCAATGTTTCTCTATAAAAAGGGATATCATCTCAGATGAAATGAACCTTCTTGGGACTAGCATGGTGATAAATCACGATACTACACATGCATCACAGATTGTCAGGTTTTTAGAGGACGAGACGTGCAATAGTATTTCGGAACAGCAATTGGCTGTTTTCTTGGATTATCCCGGATCTTTGCCCTCTAGCGCAGAAGAGCTTGATTCAATGTTAGAGGTGGCGTACCTTGACGCTACTAGGTAAGTGATATATAAGATTCGGTCAGTAAGCCAGAAAGCATCTAGCTAACATTATCAATCAGATCCTCGAAAGATCCAACTATTGTAACAACTTTTGCTGCACAAGAATCTGAGGTTGATAAGATCAAAGAACATTTTCATAAGTATCGGTCAAAGATGTCAGAAATGAATATCGATCTTCAAATTCTCATCAGAAAGCCCGGAGATACTTAATTCTGACAATATAATATATGTAATATGTAGTGTATCTTTAACATTCTGCAGAAGAGCAGCTTAACCATGAGTATCAGTGATATATTGTATCTGTACATCACTTGTTTGTGCTGCGTTATATGCTGTGATTCTTAGCCAAGATTGATCTTTGGCCACAGAACTGAGTACGCTTACCAACTAGAAGTTTTCTTGCGTCAAGTATATCTTTTACGATATAGTCACACAAATTGCTTTAAAATTTGTAAATAGCCAGTTATTTTCATATTGCATAGCTTTAATATATCTTAACAAATACCGTATATTCTTGAAGCTATAAAGCACATAATTTTTTCTTTGCATACACATTTAAGTTGATTTTAGCTTTTATCTTAACATTGGTATAATGTCATGCTAGATTTTCAAGTTGCTTGCAGTCTTCAAAGCTGAGATTGATGTGATAACAGTGTAGATAAAAAAAAAAAAAAAATTGCATATATATCAACGATAAACCTCGTGTAATATACTTTAATTGCTCTACGAGGAATCTCTTTTCCGTGGACATTGGTGTTGCAGCTAGTCGATGGAATTGACATTCTGCTGTAGTTTAAATTTCTAATATCGAGTCAGAAATAGAGCTAAAATGCCAAAATCTGTAGTCATTAAAATAATTTAAACAACTCACGCAAGCGGATTGGTTGAAGATAATACATGGATAATATGCAGCACTGCATTTAGAGATCTAAACCATTGACTAATAATACTATTTTATCTTTTAAGAATTTGTATCGAAAAATGTAAAAAACAGTCCATAAGGTGTCATGTAATTTTTAAACATATGTTAAAGCTTTTTAAATTTAAGCATTTAAAATTTATATCGTCATAAAGGGAAAGAACGCAGCTATATATGGTGCTGATAATTTAGCACATTTCGTTCCTCTTACGAAATCCATAAACTCAGGTGAAAAAAGTCTCTTCCCAAGATGATATTACCCACCAAAAGTTATCGATGCGATGAGGCACTTATGCAAAGTGCATATTATCTACTTCTGAAGCAAGTGAACAGTAAAAATTATATTTAAAATAAGACTTTCCTTATATATATAGAGAAGCTTATGCCTTATTTTAGTTCAATGTGTTGTAAGCAACATATAAGATTCGAGAAAAAAAGATCTGACAAAGGACAATTGCTAGCTATAGGAATAATATAACTAAATTTCAAAAATTTTCGAAAATGGCCCGGCTAGCTCAATCGGTAGAGCGTGAGACTCTTAATCTCAAGGTTGTGGGTTCGACCCCCACGTCGGGCTTTTTTTTTGTTAATTTTTCTAATTTTTTTTTGTGGCCATGGGTAAGGGGAAGTCGACCTTTTTTGAAATTTGGTATCAGCGAAGTGGATTCTCTGGAAGAGGTTGGTCTTTTGATCGTGTGTGCACATTTCTCTCTTCCGAAGGGCTTGTCTTGCATCAAGCAAAATTCATGCAAGGTGTGGCTGTTCTTGGCGTACTTTTACAGCTGTATCTCTGTCCTTGTGTGCATTTACGATGATGACAGATGAAGTGTAACAAAAGATTCTATAACTCTGGCTGCCTTGATAGAAGTGTTCAGGAAATTATTTCAGAAATCATGATCTAGGTATTTATGCCTAGTTGATCAGGGCAGACGGGCGAACTGCCCATCTTGAAAATCGAAACATAAGCTTCTCAGTAAAATCTTAGATGCAAGCCCTATCAGCTATATCAGGCTTACGCAAATAATCAATTGCCCCAGTACTACGGTGCCAAATTGCACACGCGCCTTATACATCTCAGTAAACGACGCTTTCATATCCAGCGCGAACACCATGTGTAAAAATATCACATACTGGTGAACGACATTTTCAGTATGCTGAATTGTGCTGCCCTTCTTATACTACAATCAATCAATTCTTTTGACATAGCGAGTGCATAAGGTTTTGTTTGCTAATTTAATCTTTGTGCTTTTCCCCACACTGAAAATTCCTCACGCTCAACGTTTTTGGGCATGGTTCACGAATGTGGATCACAAGTCTATGCATACCAAATACGGACGAAATTTATACTCTCGTTCCTCCCGCTTCCCCGTCGCTTGTCTGTTATTCCATATTCTAAATAGATTTTTTATTCAGCACGACATAGACAACCTTTTCCAGCTAAACCAAATGTGTTCTAATGTTGGAAGTATCGCGCAGATGCCAGGGTAGTTAGGAAAGGGAAGCGGCGTGAGTAAAAGACATGTCTCACCTGCCATATTAGGAAGCGTTATCAGCGGACATTTGCGCCTCTCGGGATGCCAATGCCCAATCAGAGTGAAGCTGGTTTTAAGCAAGTCCAGAGAGAAAGCTATAAAGTGGCAGGCCCTTTTGATTAGTACCGTTTATACCCCAGTGTCTCCGTTAATACTCTAAAATGTCTAAACCTTCACACCAACAAGGTACTTTTGTGATATGTTAGTAACCTGTCACATATGCCACATTCTAATTGTTTCCATTTAGGGTTCACATTATACTCTACTACATGTGCACTCATTGCTGCTATCTCTGGCTTCAACGTGGGATGGCACATCGGTGTAGTCAATATGCCAATGGCCATCATCACATCATGCACCACCACGTCGTCCTCAGCTATACCTGACTGTCTTCCAATGTCAGGCTACATTTGGGGTTTGACTGTTGGTTTCTATGCCCTCGGTGGTATCGTTGGTGGTATGGGCACAATGTACACCAATGTCTGGTTTGGACGACGAGCCAACTTGCTCATCTGCAGTGCCTTTTTCGCTCTTGGAAGCGTTTTGTCTGCTCTTGCTGTTAACGTTGCTATGGTACGTAATCTATAGATATATGATCGGTCCCTAATCATCAACATGACTTTGTCTTAACATGTCAAACCTTCGTTTCAGTATGCCATTGGGCGCGTTGTTGTTGGTATCGGAGCTGGTCTCGCTGGTGCCAGGTACGAAGTCAAATCTATAACAAAATTTCTCTTATCAGTGCTGACACCTAATCATTTCTTCCAATTTTTCCCGCTATCTATCTCGATTTTTTTCTTTACAGTTGCGCAATTTATGTTAGTGAAATCTCTACTAAGAAAACTAGAGGTGCTCATGGAAGTTTTTTCGAATTCTTCCTCAACCTCGGTATTCTCATTACTCAAATATGTGGCCTCTACATGAGCAAAGTCCCCACCTGGCGCTATCTCTGGGTTATCTCGGCTGTCGTTTCCATCTTCCAATTTGTCGCCTTGTACTTTGTCACAGTAGAATGTCCCAGAAGACTATGTGCTAACAAGAATTACGATGCCGCTCGCGCAAATTTGCAAAAATTACGTGGCCCTGACTGTGACATTGAAGAAGAATTCAATATGCTGTTGGAAGCTCGTAAGCAGGATGAACAGCGACCTCAAGTTTCCATTTGGGATGTCCTGCGCGGTCGCGATCGCAAGGTCCTCATTGCCACCATTCATGTCTGCATTTTGCTTGCTTATAACCAGATTGGTGGTATTGGTCCCATGAGTGTCTACTCTGTTAGCTTCTTTACCAGCATTTTTAAAGGTGATACCCATATGGCTACCACTCTCAGTTTGGCCTGTGCTGCCGCCAATATCGTTGCCACTGCCATTGCTGTTGTTCTAATGAACAAGGTCGGCCGCAAAGGTTTCATGATGATTTCTTGTGCTGGTATGACTATTGCCTGTATCGGTATCGTCATCGGTTCCAGCATTCAAAATGAACATACTGGACCTCTTGTTATTTTCTCTGGTACGGCTCTCATTCTAATATTGATAACATAACAGTTGAGGAAGTTTATACTAATTCATAACTTCTATATAGCTATTTTCTTCTTGTTTACGTATTCCTGCGGATGTGGTGTCGTACCATGGATGATTGCCCCCGAGCTTCTTCCATTGCGTGGTCTGGCTGCTGGCTCAGCTCTCGGCAATGGTACCAACTGGCTGGTCAACTTTGTTGAAAACACTCTCTGGCCCTTGATCTATAACAAACTTCAAAACTACTCCTTCATCCTATTCATCGTTATTAATCTTGTTGGATTTTTGTACTCTTGGATTTGCTTCGAAGAAACTACCGGCAAGGAATTGGACCAAGTCGAAAATGATACCGAAAAGGTTGAGCATGAGCATGTCGAAGATGCCAAATTTGCTTAAACCGAACACTATGTAACATATGATAAATAAACTATAAAGATAGCTTTTGCCATTCGAATTTTGCTGAATATTGTGACGAAGTTACAAACATTGACGTTACGACATGCCATTAAGCTCAATAAGACATTTATTGCTGCAGCTATTTGCAGATCTATGCAATGGTGCATATTGCATGTTACACGATGGATAGATTAAATAGCTTGACTAGATGGTAGAGCTTTGTTTTACTGATTCCTTTAATTTTGCAGCTTGAACATGGGCCCACCGACAAGGTTGGAATGAATATCATTCACAAGATTGTCGACGTCTACAGGAGTAGATTCATCGTCATTCAAGACTGCAGAGGTTGGTGTATTAGTCCATTTTCCGATCCAGCCGAGGACCTCTTTGTGCCATCTCAAAGAATTTGCAGGTTTCAAGACCCTATAGACAAGGCTGTGTTAGATATTTTAAAGATGCTTGGTCATCAAATATATCAAAGGTCTTACCAGTGATTTTCGTCGGGGAAATACAGCAATCGAGATGGGACACCTTGACGTTGCAACGCTGTGAAGGTCGACAAACCTTCACCGTCGACAAGGCGGTAATCGCGAGCACCGTGGATAACCAAAGTTGGTGTTTTCCAGTTGGCGACGTAGTTGGAAGGTGACCATCTCTCGTAGGTCAATCTGGTAAGTGGGTGATATGGAACACCGCCAAACTGTTTGAAAGCAGATTGAGAGTCAGTAACTTTGATCTTAGTTTCTCGTAATGTACACCCGCCACCAAAAGCTCCGATCAGGTCTTCCAATTAAAAGATTGCTTACCTCTCTCTCAGGGAAGTAGAGTTCGTCAGTAGTGTAGAAGGAGTTGATGGTGGAAAACATGCCATCATGGTTGACGAGAACCTTGAAGCGCTTGCTGTGTCCATTGATCCAATTGATCATGAAGCCACCGTATGATGCGCCAAGACCGGCAACGTTCTCCTCATCCACAAAGTCAAAATTTTCAATGACATAAGTTAGACCCTTCTCCAAGTCATAGTATGGGTGCGATCCCCAGTTCTTGCGAATAGCATCGCAAAATTCTTGGCCGTATCCGGTAGAGCCGTGAGGGTTGATAGCAACAGTGACATAACCAGCAGCAGAATAAATCTGAGGGTTCCAACGCGTAGACCTATATCATAAAGACAAATTGATTACACTGATGTCAAAATATGTCTATCCAAAGCATAATTCTTACCATGACGAGCCCCAGCTACCTTGAGGACCTCCGTGGATCAAGAAAGCGACTGGATATTTACGACTGGGGTCAAAGTTAGCAGGCTTGATAATCCAACCGTGAACTTGATGATCTAATGAGCCAGTGAACCAAAATTCTTCAGGTACAGGCATGTCAAGATCCTTCAGACGAGCAGCTAGTGTCTCAGTGGTGGGATACATCTGGATCTCCAACTCTTCTTCAAGAGCGAGTTTGGATAGATCAATACTAGAAACTATGTTAGGGTGGTTCATTGAAGCCAAGGTAAACACAAGCTTGTTGTTTGCAACATTGAGAGATGATGCCGTATGTTTATGGGTAACAGTACGAATGCTCTCAGTTTCTCTGTCAATAGCAAAAATCTTGGTGTGGCCATGCTCTTCAGCAGTAACAAAGACAGTCTTGCTATCCTCAGAAAATACAATAGCACTTGGGCTGCGATCCCAATCTTTGACAAGATAGGTACGTTCACTGCCGTCATAAAGCACAATACGATTGCGATCTGCTTCATATTTTGGCTCAAACATTTGGAAATAAGCCAATGTACCATCAGCGGCAAAAGTAGGATGAGAGGATGCAGCAGGAATATCATCGTTGATGGCTTTAGGCTCTTGAGGGTCTTCGGTTGAAACCAAGTAAATATGCTGAGATGTTTCCCACGCAGCTTCAGCGCCTGTAATTTTGGAGACAAAGGCCAATTGCTTGCCTAGAAGAATACCAAAGAAAAATTAATTCTGTTGTTGACTAATGATCGATCATCAATGATTTTAGCCTTACCGTCGGGGGACAAAGCAAAATCAGAGGCATCTCCAAAGGGTAGCACAGGCGACTCCTAAGATCAAAAATTAATGAGACATTCACTTTGACAGCACCATGGCTTCGAAAATACTTGCCAACTTGGATCCTTTCATGACATTTTTGGGTGTTCCATCCAATCGATATTTGCCATTGTGCAACTCGAGCTTTACCAGGAAAATATTATTTTTCTTTTCGGAAGAAAACTCGTCCCAGTGACGAACCATCAAAGAGTCAAAAGCGAGAGCTGTGTCTATCTTTGACTTTTGAATTTGGTCATCCTTCTCGCGAGCACCTTCCAAAGTGCCATCATTGTAAACAGCTGCCGAGAAAGCTAAAGTTTTTGTTTCACTTTGGAACTTGATGTTACTAATATCCACGGGAAAATCGGTCAATTGGTATGGCTGAGCATCTAATTCTTTGACATTGAGAACGAAAATCTGGCCGATGTCGAGTTTTTGGCCGGTCTGGAAAAAGGCGATATGATCATCATCCAAGAAAAAGGCGTCATCTTGCTGGTAATCAAGAGAAGCAGAGGTCACACTATGGACTTTGGAGCTTTCCAAGTCTACGACGTGTAAATTCTTGGTATTCTGTTTCAAAAATCCGAAATACAGTATTAGTCTTCCACCTTCAGGTATATGAGCAGATGATTCATACGGCACGAACCTTGTTAGCAGTGGTATTGTATTCAGACTGAGCAAATACGGCACGTCGTCCAGACGGGGCAGATACCACGCCACCAGGTCGCGGCAAGGTCACCAAAGCGTGAGGACTTAACAATCGAGCTTCACTTGCAATGGCCATTACAGCGCAAATTCCCGCGAAACAAAAAGACGTCAAAGACTTCTTCATTACTGGAATGAAAGGAAGAGAGGTACTTGAAAACGGTGCTTGAGTTTATCGGGTGTTTAAACTCCAGTTTTGCTGTTAATGGTATTTGGTGCTCAATTTGTCAATCTGACTGTGAAAATCTCCTGCGCTCGATATTGGCTGGCCGAGACGTCGGGAAGTGGTCTGGCTACTAGTATTTGCCTGATATATAGTTCATTAAGTCGGCATGACATTGCCGCCTATCCGAGAATTCTCTATTTCTATTGAGTGGTTTTGCTCTAGCAACCGTTATAGTCCACATATTAACCGCATAGATAAATCAGCCGTTCCCATTGGCTATCGCACTTGATCCTTGACGTCATGAGATCATTGAGTCACCGCTGCACCGAGAAAAGCCAGAGAAGCAGCAACCGATGCATATTCACAAGCTCATTCATATAAATCATGGGGATTTTCTCGGAAGAACCACAGAAGACTTCTGTCACTCACTATGTTGGTACGTATCTCTCAGCAACCTGGAAAAATGGCTACCTTGGCTTGCAGCTCACTCTTAGAACTTGCGGTTATAAAGACAGGCTTTCCAACTATGACGAGATAGAGTGGTATCAGTTTCAGCAGCTGTCTGAAGTTATATTGATACAGGAGAACGGACCTAGAGAGGCTGTTGAAGCGGTCAGAAAGCGTTTGAAGCATGGAACAACACAGCAAAAGATAAGAGTTTTGGAGGTTTGTACTAGAGGCGATCCGCAGAAAGAGGTTGTTATGAGTATGTTCCTAAGTATATACGACCCAGGTTTTGAAGCTTTTGATGGAGAACAGCAACCAGCGTTTTCACCGTACGTCTTTTGTCCTTTGGCACTGTAAATCAGTACCTGTAGTGTGTTAACAAGTTGTCTTGCAGGCCAGCTGACCTCGAATGAAAAGATGCGTGAACGTATTGAATTGATCATCACTAGCCCGGTAAGACTGGCAGACTAACAACTTTTCTACTGCTCAATATAAAGCTTATGCTCATATTTTATTCTTAAAAAGTCTGAAGATATAGAACTTAGAAAGGAGTTGGTGTCTTTGCTTGGAACATGGTCAGCAAAGTATAAGGATGAGCCCAATATGCGAGTCATTGCTGACTTGTATGAATTGGGAAGAGCAAAACTTGGTCTTGGCTCGGTAAGCTTTGTTCTGCTCCATACATTCATGCATTCCCAGGTTAACCCTCTAATATTCCTCTTTTTTTTTCCCCCCCCCCCTTGGTAGACTCGTCGACCAAAGGCACGCAGCGTCTCCAAGCCCGCCCATCCTGAACCATCTTCACCTGCCACCACATCAGCTAATATTATTGATGTTAGCGATAATACGCCGCCTGTACAACCCCCAAAACCTGTTCAGCAGCCTCCACCTACCAAGGAGCAGAAGCGTCGATCGCTTCCTCCTGCCGCAAAACCCACCAAGCAAACTAAACCAAGAAGCAATACCGTCACTTCCGCTCAGCCTGGAGCTCGTTTCAACTTTGCCGCGGCTAAACCCAAAATTATCGAACAAATTGCCCTTGCTAATCAAAACTGCAACAACCTGACCAACGCTTTGAAGCTTATCAATACAGACGAGGAAAGATGGGAGGTGGAGTTGCAACACGATGCCAGAATCCAAGAATACGTGGAAAGGTGTGAGGAAAGCAAGAAAAAAATCGTTCGCTATACCAGATTGGTTGAAGATGAGGATTGGATTGGAACCTTGTTAGCAGCAAACGAGAATCTTTTGAAGGCGCTGGAAGCGTATGAAATGATGAGCATAGGCGAAACACCTGCACAGATGCCATCTCCAAGCACTGCAAGTGTTCCTTCTAATCCGCCACCACAACCGCCAAGACCTGGATATACTCCCAAGTCTGCTCCTTCTCCTCCAGACATGTCTAACATGCATATTTCCATGCCCACCAGCCCAGCTACAGCATCATCGCCACAACCTTCGGCACCAGCAGAAGCCGATCCCTTTGCTGACCCCTTTGCTGATCCTGAAACTCCTGTCGAAGAGTTTCCACGCCATCAGGGTCCTCGTATCAAGTAAGTGAAGCGAAAAAAGCAACCCGTTTTCTACTAGATCTACTCACTTTACTCCAACATTAGTGAAGGCATAATCTAAATTATGAATGAATTGTATTGCGGACTACGACAGACTTGAACTGTATAATTGCTGCCTGAAGATATCAATACCAGAAAATTACAAATCTTATCAACTTACTCAAATAATTGATTTTCCACAATTTCAGAATGGTTTTATTTAATGTGGAAGGGAAATGTTCGCGTAGAATGGGTTCGGTTGATGGAGTGTGTTACCCGGCTGGTCAAACAGTAGGCGGCGATGCTGAAGGAAGCTAAGCCAAAAACTTGTCACCCGACTACCTTAATCTGAATATGTGAGCGAAGTGAGGTTGTGTATAATTTGGTAAAGTCATATCCGGCTTGAACTGATTTCGAAGTATATTTGGAAGGTGTTAAGGTAAGCTACATTATTGAATACCTCTAAAAGAAACAAGTAGTAACTTACATGACAGTCGCATAACATCAAATATTAAGTGAAATAGTGACAGAAGATTGCGTTCTCACGATCAACATACGATCTGAATTGTGTGACGGTCATAAAAAAAATTCCTAAGGAAATTTTGTTGCAAACCATTACCCGGAATATATTGAGTATTAGATTCCCGTTTTCAAGAAATCGCCCGGCTGGCGCAATTGGATAGCGCATGAGACTTCTAATCTCAAGGTTGTGGGTTCGACCCCCACGTCGGGCTGAATTTTTTTTTTATTTTCGAGAAAATTTTGGATACCCGGGAAATAATGCGTTCATCAACAAATTTTTTTTTGGCTTTTATTCCGATTTTTCATAGCCATGTACATTGCCGTTCTCTATTTTAGTCTCGGATGATATGCCTGCAGACGAGTGAACTTCTCGTGAAGTCAGTTGACCCTCTTTGATTCATATGTCTAATTTTCTTTTTATACCTCAAAGGTGTGACTGATTTTTAAACAAAATCATTCAGACGTGACTATTATGAAGAGGGATCTAATAGGACTCCGAGCAAGTCAGAGTCACATTGGACGACCATCCTAAAAAGTTTGGCCCGACAAGATCCATAGCACATGTATCTGCTTATAGCACACATAGCAACAACCTCAAAATCATATTTATACAGCACAGATGAGATGATCAAGCTCAAATCTTGATAAGTCACCTCGTGTTTGTTTATTTCAATGATCAATTTTTAAATAGTAGATGAAAGATACATTGGTACCTATGTTCAATATCTATCTAAGACCAGAAGCAGTTGCACCAAGTTACATCATGGCACACAGCGGAAAACTCATCCCTGATGCTATTAGAGCAATCATTCTTCAGTTCCATGATAATCAGATTGTCTAGCAATTCGGTTTTGTTTGTAGATATCTTGTTGATATAGGCTGCGTTGCTTGTCATACAGTCACCAGCAGCAAGGTAATCCTTGAACTCACAGAGGTAGTTGTCAGCAAGGATGACTTGAATAAAGACAGCGAAAGATAGGGCTAAGAAAGTTGCAAGCTTCATGGCAGAGAGTCTTTGTGAGAGAGATGGCGCAACATGATCGATAAAATTGATCTTGTTTTATATAGATGAAGTTATTGTTTGCTATTTTTATTGTTTTCCTATAAATACCTTTTGTGTAAGCTCATATGAAGTACAAAAATATGAAATCAAAAGTGATTGAGGAATTAATAGCCTAAAGATAATCATCATTCTCATGATCCTAGGTAGGTAATGACTCTGGGTGAAAATAAAAAAAAAATATGAAAAAAAAAAGGAACCTGCAACTGCAAAGTGTTCATAATACATCTAACAGTATATAATATTGCTGATGTGAGTATGCAAGAGTCTGGGGCATGTTATTTCCTGGTACCAGTCCACTGTCAAGGGCATGTGCTGATTAATTTCGGATGAGCGGCGTAGGTATATATTATAGTTTCGATTATTGTGGTAATTACTAGATTATCTGTAAACTGTACATCAGTTTTTGTCTCATGACATTCCATTCCACCTTCTCCCTTCTAATTTTTGTAAAGCAAAGCTCATAAATTACCAAAATAATTTAAGAAGGGCGTTTTTTAAAAAAAGGGTTCTCGTTACCGAGAATAAAATTGCCGTTTAAGTTTAGCAAACACAGGTACCCAGTAAAAAGTATGTATACATTCCTGCCATATAAGGCCATCCCGTGCGGTAGCTATGAGCGTATGTACGTGTAGCGAATGGGAAAACTCAAAGGTATCGCTAAGAACACTAGAATAAAAATGGCAATTTGTCTTTTAAAGGGAAGCACACCAATCGCCAAGCCGGCATTTGAACTCGGCACCTTGGATTCAGGTGGAAAGGTTTATAGACTACCAAAATTATATCCAAGTTGACTATCTCAGCAATGATGACAATCATTCATTACTCATAATAATGACAGCCATCGAGAACCATAACTGAACGCTCGAGATAAAGGATAAAGTTGGACAGCTGTAGAAAATGCGAGTGATGAACTCTAATTTTTCTCTTTAACAGTGAAAGCTGCAAGCCGGCAAGAAATAAGGCCATTGCTACGCAAAGTACTATGTTTTACTGCAACAAAGCAAGTGATTCTGTTTTCATTTGTAAAGGGATATGTAATCTTTTCCAAGTCGAGGTATCTTTACTATGTACACACGTCCCCAAAAAATTTTGTTCTTTGATTTTCCTGCCAGCCCAACGTTGCTTTTAAGTTTAATTTCATATTCATTTCTGTTTATACGCCCTGCCGCGCATGTCGCTTGTCATCGATTCCGATAGATTGCGTAATACAGCAACACCCACGTCTGTCCCACAGTTTGAGGCTGTGTAAGCAATGTCATGCAGGTAAAGCAACCCGTTATGAGTAAAATTTCCAATTTGAGATCCCATATATCCGTCAGCCTATTGAGCACCTACTTTGTTCAAAGTTGGTTGAAAAGCCTGAAAAAAAAAGCTTCAGGTATATAGACACTGAATTTACGTTTTGTTTTGATGACATGGCGCATCTACAGGTGCAGTATAATGGATTTGGTCTCAGCATCATATAAAGCTTGACAATACTTCTCAAATTGGTGTAATGTGGTACATTCATGATATGGTTTTAGTGATACTGGAGAAAATAATATTCAAGCCACCTAATAGGGCCTTTTCCCAGTGACCAGGCAAGATAAACAGCAAAGCTAGGAGCCAGAAGTATAAATAGGGGGCACATTGGGAGCAAGGCATGCTAGGGTTTTAATCGTTTCACAACTTTTGTAAGTACAGGATCACGTCTTTTCAATTTATTGTTGTAGCTCTACTATCATGTTTGCTAAGCTACCACTATGTATATCTTTGTACATCAGGCCACAAATCGACATAGTTATTTCCAATGAGACAATTCAAGCAGGTTAATCCCATTTTTTATTGTGGCTTGCTGTTAGCATTGTTGGCCGTTACCGTTAAGGCTGATCCCGAGATGGTTGAACGTGGCGCGTGCGTTGTTCTATGTGACCCTGATATGCCCTGCGATGCTGGCTACACTTGTAAATCCAATGGCTGTGGTTCCCAATGCTATGCTAACACCAAGCGCGGAGCATGTGTCATTGAATGCGGAACAGACATGCCTTGTGCAGCTGGCTACACTTGCAAATCCAATGGCTGTGGTACTCAATGCTATGCTAACACCAAACGCGGCGCATGTGTTATTGAATGCGGAACAGATATGCCTTGTGCAGCTGGATACACTTGCAAATCTAATGGCTGTGGTACTCAATGCTACGCTGATACCCTTGCCAAGCGTGGATCGTGCATCGTTGCATGTGGAGTTGATGAACCTTGCGCGGCTGGCTACACCTGTAGATCCAATGGCTGCGGCACACAATGCTTTAAGAACTGAATTTTGTGAACATTTGTACTTTATGTGAGATTGCGCAACACAATAAATTCTATTTGCCAGGAGGAAATCAGTCGGAGCTTGGACCAGTCTCTTCACTTCACGTTGTAATATCAGTCTGCACCTTTTAAATCTTGACTTTGAATTCGAATGCCTTATAACCATGGTAACCAGTAGCTATAGGAGCGACAAAGCTCAAAGGGAAGAGGGGCGGGATATTTTATGACATTGCAGATATCATCTATAACGCAGTAGCGCAGTTTGGAGAGTTGCAGGTCATCTTTTGTTATGATGGTAGCGGGCAAATATCTTGTGCTTTGGTATATGTTATGCTCGAATTCATAAGTTAGGTCAAGAGGTGTGCCTTCCTTCTTCGAATACTCTGTATCGGAAGCTGAAAACATCCTGGAAGAGTGTTGTCGCTATTTTGTTTCCTAATTTATGAGTTTTTCTGACGGAATGTAATTTTTTGGCAACCAATCTCCAGACGGTTCTTGATGCTTATCATAACCGCTGAAACTTGTTCCCCATATCACTTACATATGGCCCGATACCCAGCCAGCCGAAATTTTGGCAATTTCTCCATAAAATGAAGTAATTGCTAGGCTAGATTCTAATCTAACGTTTTTTGAAGTTTCACTTGATAGCGAACTTAGACAACTCAGAGATGACGCTCAAACCATTACGAAAATACTCGACTGGCTTGTCACAAGAAATATCAAGTTCTTCTTATATATATAACTTTTGAAGGGAGCGGTTTGCAAAGTAAAAGCCTCCCTTGCTTTGACCCTTTGGCTTGGTCTAAAGACGATGCTGAAGCACAATGAAATCCAGTGTTATCAAATAAATACAGATCTTAAGAAACAGTTGTGCCGAACAAAATTAGATGCACTAGTCATAAACCTTGAATGTGCCAGCAATTGACTACTTTCCTTATATCTGTCGGAAATTCTCGACCAATTTGCAATATGCTATTTCATTACAAGAAGGAAGTACCTACGTTCTATTCAACTACCATGAGATCGGCTTCAAGATGCGAGATATGATACTTTGCGCGAGGCTCAGCTACTTTTAATCTTAAAAATTTCTGACTCGAGCATAGCCCCTGAAGTCACAATGGCAGCGACTTTTTCCAACTGCTAAGCCGCAAAACCCCTATTAAGTTACATCATCTCATGTTACATACTGCAAAGCCGAGACGGCTACATATAATGCAACTGCTAGCCAGCTGTTGAGTTTTAGCAACTAGACTAGCAATGAAAATTTTCTTTATATACATTTTGTTTTCTGCCATCAGTGTTGCCTTTGGAGATTCCAAAGGTCAATTGCTCTACACGCCATCCAAACCCAAAGCGGAGTTCAACCAGTACGCCCGAACCGCCAAGCTCGAACACGCTGGAAATTTGAATGGCCGTCTGTTGGCTACGTTTGAGCACTGGCCCGCCGACGCAAAGCAAGGTGCAGCAGCTCATCTTATTATACGTTCTAGCGATAATCATGGCAGTACCTGGTCCACCATAGCAAACGTGAATGACCCCTTAAAGGGACCTGGACATCCAGCTTCTTTTATGTGGGAACCTTTTCTATTTGAGTTTCCTCAGAAGTTGGGGAAGTATCCCGAAGGAACCCTCTTATTAGTGGCAAACATGTTAAATAAGGACAAGAACATTACTAATTTCATGTCATGGCGGTCATCCGATCACGGAAAGACTTGGAATCCTATTGGTATCTGGCAAAATGCAACTGGTCCTAATGCCATTTGGGAGCCATTTTTAGCTATTGACTCGACAGGACGTTTGCTTGCGTACTTCTCCGATGAAAGAGATTCACCGCGACATAGCCAAATGCTGGTGCATGTTACATCAAACGATGGTGGCGATAGTTGGGGAACTGTCGTGCGTGATGTTGTGAGTTCTGACCCTAAACTTCGTCCTGGCATGGCAACCATTGCCAGGATGGGACCCCAAGGACGCTTTGTCATGAGTTACGAGATATGCAACCTGGGTCAGAATTGCCCGACTCACTACAAGTTCTCGAATGACGGTTATAATTGGAATTCATCGGATATGGGTCACGCTGTTGTCACCTCTGATAAACGTTATCCTGGCCATAGTCCATATATTGCTTATGTGCAAGAGACAGATAAATTGGTTCTTGCTAGCCATTTGGTCTACCTGAAAACTAATAATAACTATACTAGCGAATCCAGGCGATCCATCTTCATAAAAGCCAATAATAGTGAAGTATGGCACTGGGCGCCAGCACCTTGGACCGTCTCTAATGCATCGACCGCCTGTAATCCGAATTACAGTCCGGACCTTATGCCTATCGGGTCTGATGGTATCATACGTTACACTGCCCCAACCAGTGTAGGCAGTTCTGGTGCTTGTGGGGAAGGAAGCGGAACAGCACCGGTGGGTATTCTGCCCTATCACTCCAATTTCAGTACTAACGGAGACGCTGGTTGGAATGACTTTGATGGCACTTGGACCATCAGTAATGATGTATACAAAGTCAATACTGGAAGCCGACCCGGAGCAAAAGCTTTGACTGGATCAACTGACTGGACAGATTATGCTATAGAAGTTGATGTTATGGTGGATAACCCCAAGGATGTAGCTGGTGTACTTGCTCGTGTTACCAACCCAGGAGTGGGAACTTACCTATACAATGGATATAGTGCAGTAATCGATATTGGCACCGGAACATTATTCATTGCTCGCCAAGCCGCTGCTTCGCAATTTTTGTCTACAACTACTGTAAAAGGAGGCTTGCAACCAAATGTCTGGTATCATATTTACTTTGAAGTCGCACAATTTCAATTCAAGGCTATTTTGACTGCCAAGAATGGAACGCGATTGGCGTCTTTGACTGCCATAGATTCGCAAAAATCATATGGTAATGGTATGTCAGGTTTACGAGTTCAGAGCGGCAGTGCTTCCTTTCAAAATTTCGCTGTAGTCCCAGTCAAATGATGTTTACAAGTTCCAATGACTTCAAGGATGGATGGGCATCATTGAATAATAACAATGGAGATAACTCCATTATAGTCTGCTACGTTATTTGTATAGTTCAGTAGGGCCATTCGACAACATTGTCAATGTTAAACTAGCGGTCTTTCAAATTAAACTTATTAGCGGTCTTTCAAATGAGAACATTTAAAACGAATTTCGAAATGGATTGTGGTCACCACCCCTTATAACACCATGCAGAGAGTCTTCTTGAAGAACCAGTGTCACATCTGTAACCTTACATTTGCTACTAAAGGAAACTTAAGAAAGCACCTGAGAAGGGTTGAGAACGCCGATATGCCAATTAAGCGAGCGGGCAGAAAACCACTAGTAGAGCATTTGTAAGTAGTTTCGTAAATTAAATATTGGTACGGGACGACAACTAATTTAGCTTAGCGAGGAATATCGGTTGGTGAACGAAGAAGGCCTGGCTGACAGCTACAGATACCCTTGTGCCATCTGTGATAACATTTTCATATCCGTAGCAGAGCTCAGTGTTCATTTTGAGGTTCAGCATCCGGGTAAGTAATATTTTGAATTCGATGCAGTACAAACTAAATAGACTGACAGGCGTTTTCTCCATAGATAATTCCAGTATCGCACCAAGAAATCAAACTGGAGAAGATGAAGAAATTGAAGGTCAAAATGTTCAAAATGAAACCAACACTGAAGAGCAGACCGTTGCAGCAGCTGAAGAAGAAGTGCTACTTGTCTCCGAACTATTGACGGTTAGTGCTGATCAACGTAAAAAAAATTAAAATTCATTTCACATTTATTTGTAAACCGTTTTCTAGCCTCCAATTGTAGAGCTAGAGAATCTCGATATCCTGGCTGCCAGAAGAAGAGCATCCAGCACTGAAGAGCAGACTGTTGAAGCAGCTGAAGAAGAAGAGCTACTTGTCTCCAGAGAATTGACGGTTAGTACTGATCAACGTGAAAATAAATTTCAAAGCTCATTTCACATTAATTTAAAAATCCTTTTTCTAGAATCCATTCATAGAGCTAGAAAGTCCTAGTGATCGGGCTGCCAGAAGAAGAGCATCCAGCACTGAAGAGCAGACTGTTGAAGCAGATGAAGAAGAAGAGTTACTTGTCTCCAGACAAATGAGAGTTGTCTTCAGACAAATGAGAGTTCGTACAGATCGATGTAAAATAATTCCAAACTCATTTCACATTAATTTAAAAAACCTTTTTCTAGAATCCTTTCGTACATTCAGAGAGTCCTAGTGTTCGGGCTGCCAGAAGAAGAGCATCCAATAACGATCATTCGCTCGGTGAAAATATGACTTCCTCGATCAGGCCGAGACCAATAACAAGCGTTTTGACCCAACTGCCTGGTAGTTATGAGTTTGAGCCGGCTGGCGATGACATTTTGCCGGCAGCTGTCGACAATATGACTTCCACTCAGTGGCTAAGGCCAGCTTTGGATGCAAACTCACCAATTGCAATGTTCCGGTTTATATGCTCTGCACAAAGTTCACTTGACACGCTGGAAAGCAAATTCAGCCACATTATGCAATTGACTATGATTGACTACTACAGTAGGGTACAATCAAATCAGGGCTCCAGCCATGCTCGTAACCAGGACCAAGCCTTCTATGTACACAGAATTGTCCCCATATTTAGAAGCTTTGCAAGCATAACGGGATTAATGAAGTATCGGTGGTATGTTGAAAATTTATGCGCGTTGATGTTATAATTCACTAAAATTGCTCTTCATTAGGACTGGGGCTATGTTGGAAGCAGACAACGTGGCAAGTGTGGTTGCCAGAACCTGGCAGCCATCAGCTTTGTCATCTATAAATGGAATCGGGGAAGACGGCAATGGTGAGGTGCTGTTGATAGTAGCCTCCGGTCGCGTTATCATGGACAAGGTTGATTACACCCACGAGGATAGTCTGAAACTGGCTGATTCGGCATGGTTCGTTCTGAAGAAAGAAATGATGAAGTACATGAACGCCAGGCTGGACTCAATGTACGGCAGAAAAATCATGATTATCCACACCGCAATGGATAAGATGACTTTATCAACAGTGTCTCTGTCCATGGATACACCCACAAATTGCAAAATTTCTGAACACTGTTCCGCCCGGGTACCAATCCACTGGAATGACAGATACCACTGGCTTCGTGTGTTCGAACTTTTGGCGCAAGTAAAGGTAAAATACCATTTTTTCCACAAAATTTCCCCAAACGTTATGTGATAACATACATTGACAGGACATTCTGGTGGAACAGCAGGAGCTGATATCCCAATTGAAGAAGCAAAACATTGGATTTATTCACGTAGGCATCGAAGAGACTGTGCGCTTTGCTACTCAATGATTGCTGCTCCCCCTCAAATTTTGATATACCTACGCGCTGCTGGCCACGCATTTTACTCATTCTGTTTCAATTTTCAATCTGGCAATTTAAATAAAACGTACAACAATTTTACTCAGTGGGACTGGTACACTCTCCAAATATTCGTCTAAATATGAGCTCGCGCTGCCAAAAGAAACAAGTCCAACAGCGGCCTGTTGCTCAGTGAAAACTTATGTTCCCCTTACCGGCCGAAAATGACCACAAGTGATTTCACTTAACTGGCTAATAATTGTGAGTTTGAGGTGACTAGCCACGGCAACTTCTTGGTAGCTCTCGACGAGATGCCGACCATGCAGTGGCTTACGCCGGGCTTGGATGTAGACTAAGCAGCGGCACTGTTCAAGTTTATATGCTCTGCCGAAATCTCTCTTGACACGCTGAAAAGCAGGTTCAGCTGCGTCACGCATCTTGTTTAACTATTACGGTATGGCTAGAAGCAAATGAAGGGATCACATTTGCTCATAACCATGAGAGAACTTTCTATATTGAAAGAATTGTTCACATGTTGGAATATCTGGCAAGCATGACCAGGCTGATAAAGTTTCGGTTGTACGTTGAAATATTATGCGCACTTGTGTTATAACTCGCTGAAAATGCTCTTAATCAGGTGTGAGGCCAAATTTGAAGCAAAGGACGTGACAAACTTGGTCGCCAGCACCTTGCAATCATCAACTTTGTCCTACATAGATGGTATAGGGCAAGACAACAGTGGTGAGCTACTGTTTGATAGAAGCCTCCAGTGGTGCTATCAAGGAAAAAGTAGATCACGCCCTCGAGGATTCCCTAGAACTGATTGATTCGGCAAGTCTTGTTCTCAGAAAAGACATCATGGATCACCGTACGCCAGCTTGGAGTCATTTTACGGCATAAAACTCATGATTAGTCAAATCGTGATGAATAAGATGACATTATCAAGAGTATCTTTGTCCAAGAACACTTCCACAAAGTGTAAAGTTACTGAACTCTGTTCTGCTAGTGTACCAATCACCTGGAAAGACAGACACCGCTGGCTTCGTGAGTCCACACCTTCAGCGCAAGCGAAAATAAAACTCACTTTCATATCATCGAGTTCTCTCAAACAGTAGGTTATAGTGTATGTTGTTCACTTCTTAATTTTGATATATATGTCGTTTTATTACTATTTTCAAATATAACTACCACGAATTTCATATTTGCTTTGTCGCCTTCCATAAGCGCGACATCTTCGTTATGGCACTATTTATATAGACCATCCACGGATGGATGGAGGATCTATAGTAAGAATTCCGCCGATGGCTTGCCATGGCCATGTTTGATGTTCTAACCCCATTTTTATTGGCGTACTACCATATACGTTTTATGTGGTGATCAACATTATCATTGAGAAAGTCGTCAATCTTGCCAAATTCACAGTAAGATTAGAATACTAAAGTAGTCATCCGCAAGAAACATAGAGTTCGCTGATGTCAAGGCTTAGAGAGCCTTTACCCTCGACAACTTAAATAAATTCTAATATTGCGATATGTGAAACAACTGATTATCATTCCGGAATAATAGAAGAATGAGTATAAATCCATGCGTAACAGTAACAGTCAATCATTTTAGGGACAAGCTGGAGAACCGGAGAAAGTGATGGTTGATCCCGAGATTGCGACTTTGTACTGGAAGAGGTCTCGAACCTCATAAATTATCAAAAGACATAATGGTTGTTACAGCTACAATTATACATTTCATTTCAAGCTGCTTACTTACTTCGATCTGGCATATTGCCTAGTAGCGACGGTGTCAATAAGGAATATCTTACAATGCTTCGGCTCAGCACGACCAGTGTATACATCAGTCTCGGTCAAACATTTAAACGTAGGACCAAAGCACTGGACCGTATCATTTCAAAAAGAACAGGAATATATTCGTTAATAATACTCAATCTTGGCCATAGATTCTTTCATGCGGTGACACCACCTTCGCCATGAAGCCTAATTTGCAAATCAAATTCCAACCGCGCTAACACGTTTACATTATCGCAAAATGCGGAGCCTCGCAGCTAAAGGCAGACATTTTTGCTGCATGCCGCTGTCAACGCTAATATCCTACAGTGCATGATATAAATATGCATTATAGCATGTATCATGTGTATAGTTTTTAATGGACAGCCTTCAGTATGCTGTTTTTGCTTCAATCGTTCGTTCCTGAAGGATGTTCAACTTCGGCGGAACTTACGGCAAATTGATTATCCTTATATGAATGAAACCTTGATCTACACGTGCCATCAGCCTAATGCCTGCCAGAGAAGTACTGTTAGAGCTCACAAATATCTATAAATGAATCTACTACCACATTATCTGAAGTGTTATTCTTTCCTTACTAAATGAAATTGGCTAGTATCTTCGCTGCATCTTGCGCTCTCCTGGCCGCTATGGCCCAAGCTAAGCCCATGCAAAGTGAGCACGGTCATAGCAAAGGTCAAACTGGTATGGTAGTCAATATGACTATAGTGTACTGCATGCAATTGCTGATCAATAGAACATATTTATAGGTCCCAACGGTGTCAAGTATGTTAAAGGACGTCAGTTCGATCGCATCTTTCAAATTGTGAGTATACTTTGGCTCCGAATTTATGCTATTCAAAGACTAATGTCTTTCTCCCCAACAGGTTTTTGAAAATCACGATGTCTGGCCCGTTCATGCTGACCCTTGGTTTGGTCAATTTTGGAAGCAAGATAACCACCGCCTTCTCGGCAACTATCATGCTATTACCCACGTTTCGCAGGTGAGGAGAAAACAACCAATGAGAGCAAAATCTCATTTTCTTTTGCCACAATCTTTATATGAATTGGGGGCGCTTAACATCGTCAATTGAATAGCCAAATTATTTCAATATGATTGCTGGTACCGATTTTGGTGACAACATGTATAACGCTGTGAACGGTAACCCCAATGCTATGTCCAATCTCACCCTTCTCGCTGGCTCCGATATGCCAATCAACTTCACCTCCAGTGCTTTGACTGTTGTTGATGTTTTGGAAAAAGCTGGTGTCTCCTGGAGAGCGTATGCTGAGGAATGTAAGTAATGAGTGGAATAGAACTTTTATCATATCCTTCAACATTCTCATAATTATATGCTTTTAGATCCTATTCATCAGGGATGTGATTTTGACTATATGCCTGGCGATCCTGATTTCGAGTGGACTGAGGGCAATCACAGTAAGTTTATCATGAGACATAATAGTAAGCTCAATACCTGCTAATTTACTATGTCATCTTTAGCCTATACCCGCAGACACTTCCCGTTCGTCTCTTTCCCTAGCATTACCAGCAAGAAAGAGCGTTGCGCCAACCTCTTCAACGCTAACCAGTTCTTTGAGGATTACAAGAATGGAGAGTTGCCACAATACATCTACTATGTTCCTAATCTGGAAAATGATATGCATGATAGCAACACTACTTATGGATCCGAGTATATTCAACATACCTGGAAGGAAATCTTTGACTCCAAGTATTTCATGGAGAATGCTTTGAACATTTTGACCTTTGACGAGTCAGCAAACTTCACCTTGACTGACATGAACAACCAGATTTACACTGTCGCCTGGGGATCCGGCGTTGAGACCAACTCTGCTTGGGATCACATCGATTGGGCCTACTACAACCATACCTCTCTCATCTCCACCATTGAAGACAATTGGCTCGGTAAAATTGGTCAACTTGGCACCAACGACACCTATGCCAATGTCATTTCCGTCAAGAAACCTAGAACCAACTAAATAGGCAACTCAGTATGTTGAGGCTGGGCTTTAGCGAATATTGAAAGCATGTAATATTTATTGTCAACTTACGCCTTATCGAATAATAGACTTTGGTCAACAGTATCATTTTTTAAGAAAGTTTATTAAGCTTGTCCAGAGATCACATAGCAAATGGCGATCCCATTTTATTAGTATGTAGGGAAAGTGTACAAATTAAGAAGCTGCAGACGTTGGAGCCTCCGTTGCAAGAAACTCATTTGACTACAATCGATGACATAAACAAAAATATTGGCCACTATTGCATAATCTCATGTTAGGAGGTCCTTTTGGTCTGAATCGAAGATGAGTATGACTTGTGGCAATTACCTTATTGAGCTACCGATATTGTAAACATAGACTTCTGGAGAGATTGAAAATGCTATCTTGGGTAAAACATAGTGTTCGGCGATCGAGCGGAAGGTCATTGCCCGATTTTTGACTCAAAAATTTGGGTAATCACGACTATTTTAATTTTGCGGGGGCGTAAATCACCGACTGCCAGACATACTGCGCGTCACAGTCTCTTTCACTTGAGGATTAAGAAACTATAAGAATTGGTTTACTCTCAACACAACTGTTTCATAAACCTAGAATTTCACTTATACAGTAACAAAAAGTATCACCGAACCTTTTCTCATGGCTCCTTTAAAAGTACTCATTTGCGGCGGCGGCTGTGGTGGGCCTGCCTTAGCCCTTTGGCTCTCTCGCACCGGCCACCAAGTTACTGTCGTTGAACGATTTCCAGCTCTCAGAGCGTCTGGTGCACAGATTGATTTGCGGGCTCAAGGCATTCAGGCTGTCAAGCGCATGGGAATCCTCGATACCATTCGTAGCAAGGTTGTAGATGAAGCGGGCGTTTCTCTTGTAGACGCAAAGAACAGAGCAAAAGCAACCATCTTGGCCAACAAGTCTGGAAAAGGGGCGCAATCTGTTACGTCTGAATATGAAATAATGCGCGGAGATCTGGTGCGAGTGCTCTATGATGCCACCAAGGATAAGGTCGAGTACATTTTCGGCGTAACCATTGAACGTTTTGATCAACATGAAGACAGTGTCGAGGTACACTTCTCAGACGGTCGAATTGATACGTTCGACTTATTGGTTGGAGCAGACGGTCAAGGATCCCGTATCCGTAAAGCTATTTTGCCACCTGACTCTCCAGAGCCTTACAGGCGATTGGGAGTATACATGGCTTATTGGTTCGTGCCTCGCACTGAGGATGACAGTAATATTGCTAAAACCTACCACACTACCGGCAGTCGAATGATCATGTCCCGAAGCCATAATGCAACCGACACTCAAGCATATTTTACGCTAAGGGATGATTCTGAAGAAATACGGAGCATTCCTAGGGCTTCAGTTCAACAGCAAAAGGAATTTTGGGCACAGAGGTTTAAAAATGCAGGATGGCAGGCTGAGCGATTCATTGAAGGTATGAAGACTACAAAAGATTTCTACTGCCAAGAAATTGTTCAAGTAAAGACGGATACCTGGTACAAGAACCGTGTGGTGCTACTTGGTGATGCTGGCTACTGTCCATCCCCTTTCACTGGAATGGGAACTACAGCTAGTTTCGTTGGTGCATATGTATTGGCTGGCGAAATCAATCGAAATTCTGAAAATCTTGCTGAAGCGTTTGCGAATTATAAGAAGACATTAGAGCCATTTATTGAAGAAATTCAGAAAATCAGTCCAACATTTATACGGTTATTTATTCCTCAGACGCAACTGGGAATTTCAATTATCCATTTTATTGTTGGCGTGCTCTGCTACCTACGTATTTTCGAGATCGCAGCCAGGTTTTCTAGTGAGGACAGAGGAGGCTGGAAGTTACCTGATTACCCAGAGCTTAAATCGATTAATGATGAAGCTATATAATCATAGAAGTACCGATAAATAAAAGATACCAAACAACCTTAACTTCATGGTAGAGCCACTTTATGTTATATATTAGCAAACCATCTTCAGTAAGCATAACATAACTATGGTTTTAACATTCTTATTATCAAATGTGACCATGATCGCAATAACTAAAGTAACAGATATAGATCAGTAATCATTGTCGCTACTTCATTCAGCTTGGAGATCCGCTCGTCAAAAAATGTCAAAACTACTTGAGTTACCTACTACAGAAAAGAGCTAATGGAATGCATATAACCTGCTACAACATTTTGCTTTTTATTGCCATCGATTCGAAGACGTACCATTGAACATAGGTAGTTTACATAATTTCGGACGGTACGCCGAAATTTTACATAGTACCGGTACATACGCCGAAATTTGGATTACCGCACTTTCCTACCCCGCGCCTCTTAATACTTCTATTTAAGGTAGTCTGCCATTACCATACCATCGAAGATTGCAACTGATCTCAACCTAGACATATCACCCTCCTAGTCATATTGAACGCTCCAATCGTTGCTAATGTCTCCATTAAAAGTACTTATTTGTGGTGGAGGCTGCGCAGGCCCAGCTTTGGCCTCCTGGCTTGCTCGTAGCGGCCACAATGTCACCGTTGTTGAACGGTTTCCAGCACTCAGAGCTTCAGGTGCACAGATCGATCTACGCGCCCAAGGTATCGAAGTTGTCAGGCGCATGGGACTGCTAGATGCAGTTCGCAGCAAGGTAGTATATCAAGCAGGCGTCTCCATAGTAGACGAACAGAACAGGAGCATTGCGACTATTTTGGCCAACAGATCTGGAAAAGGCGCACAGACATTTACGTCTGAATATGAGATTATGCGAGGAGATCTCGTGCAAATACTCTATAATTCCACTAAAGATAACGTTGAGTACATATTCGGAAAAACTGTAGAGCATTTCAAGCAATATGATGACCGAGTCGAGGTACATTTCTCAGACGGCCAAACTGATTCATTCGATCTCTTGGTAGGAGCCGACGGTCAGGCGTCTCGTATTCGAAAAGCGATTTTGCCGCCAGACGCTCCAGAGCCTTACAATCGACTTGGAATATACTTGGCTTACTGGTTTATGCCACGCACTGAAAAGGACAGCAACATGGGTAAGCGCTATCACAGCCCTGGTAGTCGAGTGATTATGAGCAGGAGCCACAGTGCAACCGAAACCCAAGGCTGTTTTGCAATAAAGGATGATTCTGAAGAGCTTACGGGCCTTTCAAAAGCTCCAATAGAACAGCAAAAGGAATTTTGGGCACAAAAATTTAGCGATGCAGGATGGCAGACTGATCGCTTCATTGAAGGCATGAAAACTTCAGATTACTTTTACTGTCAAGAGGTTCTTCAGGTAAAAACCGATACCTGGTACAAAAATCGTGTCGTACTTCTTGGCGATGCTGGCTACTGCCCATCCCCTTTCACTGGAATGGGAACTACAGCCAGTTTCGTTGGTGCATATGTATTGGCTGGCGAAATTAATCGCAATGCTCAGAATATTCCTCAGGCTCTTGCAAATTACGACAAGATATTACGTCCGTTTGTTGACGAGCTCCAAGTGCTGAACGCACCGCTTATACGATTGACCTTCCCCGAAACACAACTGGGAATATCAATTCTTCATTTTATTGCAGGGACTGTCAGTTATCTGCGTATACCAGAATTGGTAGCAAGGTTTTCCAAGGAGGATAAAGCCGGCTGGAAATTGCCTGATTATCCTGAGCTCCAGCATGGCCAATAAAGTTCAAAAAATTGGCCACAAGAGAAGACAATCCTACAGCCTAGTTCATGATTAACAATTATACCAGTATGAAGCACATAGATCTGCCACGACATAATTTTTTGGCAGTATGTACTGCTTTCGCAGTGAAAGCTATATAACGATTATATTCTTAGACCTTCACTTTTCATGTTATCATAAATTAAACGTTCAACGCAACTGAACGAAATGTAACATACATAATCTTTACACACATAATCTGAAGCTTTCAAAGCGAATATGTCATTAGGATAGCAGTCTATATGCCATACTATATACTGAGATGTTGTTAGGCTATTCGCATATTACTCTAGCTAAGCGGGTAACGTGTGCATATGCGAGATTTGTTTTGAGTGGCCCCATAACAAAAATTATTTTGACTCTAAAAGTACGGTGTTACCTTTCCGACTTATAAATTATCTTATCAACATTTCTCGTGTCCACTTTGGACTACAGCAATCAACAAAAGAAGTTTGGACACGGAGGTTTAGTGATGCAGGGTGGCAGACGGATCGTCCACACAAGATATGTAAGACTACAGAAAAGTTTCATTGTCATAAGTCCTTCAGGTACGCACAGACACATGGTACAAGAATTTTGTAATGCTTGCATCTCCTTTCAGCGCAATGGTGACTACAGCCAGTTTTGTCGGTGTAATTATTGGTTGGAGAAATCAACCATAGAGTCAAGATCTTCCTCTGGCACTTGCAAACTACTATTAGACATTACGACCGTTTGTTGACTAGATCCAAAAAGAATTTGACTCGTTATTGATAATAGGATGGCCACAAGCACAGAGAGAATCTCTATTTTATATTTCATTGCTGGTATGATCTGTTTTTTCGATATACCCGTTCTTATAGCCAGGTTCTCGAAAAAAGAAGTAGGTAGCTGGAAATAACCGAATTATCCAGAGCTCAAACAACAATGTGAATAAATCGGATCAAGCTCAAGCTCCGATATAAAAAAAGGCTTGCTTCATAGAGCCAAATGTCACAGAATATGTAAAGACGTTGAATCATCGCCCTGATTCAGTTGTATCATGGATGGTGACGGCTGGATGGTTCCCAAATGACAGAAGACGTGAAAAAGTTCATCTAATATATTTAAGTTACTTAATCAATTGATCAATAAATCAGTACTACTTATGTGCATTCATCATTTGTATACTTATTTACAATAGACATGCTGCTCCTACACTACGCATGATGGCCTAATATTTGGAAAAAAGAGGGATATCAATGATGGTACTTGTGATGCTTGGCATACTCGGCGACTAAATGCGCATTGTGGACATCAGCCATTTATTATCGGGGTTTCGATCCGTTTTTTTGAGTCAAGAGCCAGCCTTATGGCTGCGATTTCCGTGATCGGTAGCGGAAACGTTTGCCCATTCAATTACTGCTTCAGAAAGGTATAAAACCACCGTCGCTAGTTGGCCACAGTAACAATAAAACCCAAAACATACAATTTATCAGAACACACCTCATGGCTCCACTTAAAGTACTCATCTGTGGCGGCGGCTGTGCCGGACCAGCCTTAGCATTTTGGCTCTCTCGCACTGGCCACCACGTTACTGTCGTTGAACGTTTTCCAGCACTGAGAGCCACCGGGGCACAGATCGACCTTCGCGCTCAAGGTATCGAGGCTGTCAAACGTATGGGCCTTCTCGACGTAATACGTACCAAGCTTGTAGATGAAGCTGGTGTATCCATGGTGGATTCACAGAACAGGATAAGGGCGACTGTCATGGCCAACAAAACTGGCAAAGGAGCGCAGTCTTTGACCTCTGAATATGAGATCATGCGCGGAGATCTTGTGCGCGTACTCTATGATGCCACCAAGGCTAATGTACAGTATATCTTTGGCGTGACCGTCGAATGTTTCGAACAATATGAAGACCGAGTCGTGGTGCATTTCTCAGACGGCCGGACTGATACCTTCGATCTGTTAGTTGGAGCGGACGGCCAAGGTTCTCGTATCCGCAAAGCGATTCTCCCGCAGGATCGTACGGATCCTTACCGGCACACAGGTATCTATATGGCATATTGGTTCGTGCCTCGTACTGAGGCGGACAGTAACATTCGTAAGACGTACCACAGCCCAGGCAGCCGAATGATCATGTGCAGAAGTCATAACGAAACCGAAACTCAAGCATACTTTTCGTTGAAGGACGATTCCGAAGAATTAAGAAGCGTTCCAAGAGCTCCAATTGAGCAGCAGAAAGAATTTTGGGCACAGCGATTTGGTGATGCAGGATGGCAGACGGATCGCTTCATTGAAGGTATGAAGACTACAAAGAATTTTTACTGTCAGGAAGTCGTTCAGGTATGCACAGATACATGGCACAAAAATCGTGTAGTGCTTCTGGGTGACGCCGGCTACTGTCCGTCTCCTTTCAGCGCAATGGGAACTACAGCCAGTTTCGTTGGTGCCTATGTATTGGCTGGAGAAATCAACCGAAATAGTCAGGATCTTCCTCTGGCGTTTGCAAACTACCAACAAATCTTAAGTCCATTTATTGACGAGATCCAGAACGTCAATTGGACGCTAATAAGATTAATAGGGTTTCCTCAGACGCAGCTGGGGGTCTCTATAATGCATTTCGTTTTTGGTTGGCTCAGTTACCTCCGCGTACCAGATCTTGTTGCCAGATTTTCAAAGGCAGAGAGAGGTGGCTGGAAGATACCTGATTATCCAGAGCTCGGATAAGACATAATATATTATGAGACAAGACTTTTGAGAAAATTTTGTCTAGCTTTAGAGTGTTAATTAATAAGTATGTATAGCAATAAACCTATCAGCCGAGTGCAAGCCTTCAATTGATCGCATAAGATGGCTGTAATATGCGTATAACACAATGCGAAATGTCAGTCTCCTGAGGCTCATCAATAGTTGTACTGGTGTGAATCATATGCAGCAAGGCTTACCGACACACCTTTGGAACGTATATAATTCAAGAACGAGCTATTTTAGGGGTCCAAAATACCAAAATGTTTGGCAAAGTGTTCAATACATAGGTATATTATCGCCACATCAGCAGAATCAATCATAAATGAAATTTGTGCCTTCTTTGCTATAGGCATCTTTCAAACTACGCGCATGGCAAAAGAGATATTGAATCAAACATTCCAGAAGTTTGTAATTTGACAAGTTGCTTGCTTAACCCTTTGTAAGGGTGTACACCTGCATATGCTAAGGGATCAGGAACCCTCCTAATGTTACTAATTAGGCGTCAAGGAATTACAATACATCTGAGTAACAATGGATCGATGCTTGGAAGAACTTAAATTGTGCATACTTCGTTACCATATTGCTATCATATTTAAGTATGGTAATTAAAACATGCTGAGTAGTTTACATACTCCTCATGTCATGTAATTGCATGTCATGTAACTGCATAGATATCAATGGTCATCTTCAAAAGTTTTCCAAGCAGCCTAACGAGTAGCCCGTAAATTGAAAAACTTCCCTGGGTAGTCGTTGATAAAAGCACTGTTGTTTATGGATGATAGATAGCTTGTATTTCAGACAATGGGGAGTAACATTCGATCGAGATTTGCTCTTTGCAACAAGCCTCACATTATCATTAGGAGGCAATACACTCGGAGACTCATTAGGGGGCCACTGGCCATCCTCAATGTCATGCGCCGATCTTTCCTCTCTTAACATAAACAGGAGACTTCCATATTGTTGGTGATCAGATATATATATGAACAACATGTCAACTTCAGTGTTATTGGTTAGCGTAAATTTCGCCAAAAGATATAGCATACCGAGAAAAATTTGACCAAGTTCTACTGCAAACACGTTGCTGAAGCCATGGCTCACTGAAATGTCGCAGTGCCTATGCTTTTGGTGTCAAAATGCGAGCAAACGTCAAGGAACGTCCCTGAAGTGAGTACAAGGCTGATAAGGAGTGTCGACAATGGTCATTTGATATAAAGACTAATTTATCCAAATCCTACCACGTCGATTAATTATTTAATTTATACTATTTTACAAACTATAAGAAGCTCTGCATCAAAAAGAGTACAGCAATCGTTGAAAGCGTATAAATAGGGGTACTATGTGAGAGAAATATGTTGAACTACAAGATGCAACTACTCAAAGCCATTCAAATCATAGTCTTAACCTCTGCCACCACTGTGCTTGGCGTTTGCCAGATTCAGCTATGGGCAAGCGACAAGATCTACGATTGCCATATTGGTGGTTTGGCTTTATGTGCGTCATCACCACAGGCTGCATCTACCGGCTTTACCTATCAAGAATATGAAGGATATCCTTATAACGTGCCCGACGCAAGAATTGGCTACTCGTTCGCCGTGACTCCAGAGGAATATGCAAAAGGAAAGCAAGTATTGAATGCAGCTCATCCTGGTGACTGCACAGAGCATTTATACCCAAACACTATCTGCCCCAAAGAGAAGGTGACTGTGTGTGGAAAAACTGTGTAAATGACAAAAATGTTAAATGCAATAAATGTTCTTGATTGAATTTGCACTTTCGCCTGCAATTGGCATCTTGCTATTCATATTTTTACTAAATACGACCATTACGTAGTATAGTTTAGAGGTGCTGCTTTTGGTTTCTGGGGGATTTCATAAGCTGAGCCTACTGCATCAAAACAAATAGAATTATAGTGCTAAGGTTGCATTGTTGTAAGTGCATGATATCTCATCTATATGTCAAATATGGTAGATCACACTTAGAGTAAGTTCAAAAATGTACAGATTGTTGTCAGGTGAGCAACTGAGCCGAATGTTGAGTCAGAGACAAGAAAGGATCACAAGTGATATCATTCATAACACTCTTTTCTATTATGTTGAAAGAATTATACCACTCGGTCCTCATGTATTAGAATTATCTTCTTGTACGATTCTAATTAGTCACGCGGTCAGAACTGGAGAATGGCAGATCACTACTAAGCCTGGAACTAATTTGAATTTGACACTTCGATAGGACTGAAAGTTGAGTAAGCTACATTGCTACTATTACAGAAGGTTGCTATAATTCTCGTGGTTTTGACAAGTTGTATTTACAACCGCATTTCAAAAGTTAGCCAGAGGCAAAGAGCAAACTGGAGATGCTGATGAAAAGCTATAGTGGATTTTTTTTGACAATGATGAAAAGGCATCAAAACATACTTTTGTTACTTAGAGTATCAGTAGAATTTCATGGTTTATATATACAAGTTTTTACAAATTGTACTAGTGTTTGTAGTCAATATTGCAGGTTGTAGGTTAAAACAAATTTTCAATCAGTCGCCATGAGTACATTTCATAACCGCGTAGAGCATGATTCCGTATTCATCAAGATTCTCCAGCCAGTGATCCACCCTCGCACGTCTCCTAGCAATGTCAACCTCGCCCATATCGACAGTTGTAGGCCAAAATTCATTGATAGTTACGAATCCCTCCATCCACTCCGCCATATGAATATTGTACTCTCTCTCCCATTCATATCGAGTTGCTGCCTGCCACAGTAGTTTATTGGCCGGGGCTGGCAAACCATGTAATTCAGTGCCAAGGAATGTCGGGAAACCCATTTGAGCAGAAAGTATACTATCAAACAGATACATCACGAATAGCGTTCGGCGTTTGGCTTCGGCCACAATCCACTCTTCCCATCTCGGACGTATCCGTCGTTGATCGGCTGCACAAAGGAGCCCTTGTCGAGCTGTAGCGCTAGCCAGGTCTTGTAGATTTGTCATGATGTCGCGAAATTCAGTATTGCAGGGTAGGTGAAGCCGGAAGAAAAGAATCATTGCGTATATCAAGTAAGCTTGGAATGCGGCAAAAAGAGTCTCTTCGTTATAACTGTCTCGCAGCTCGTATAGGCTACGCATCTCTCTCTGTATAATGCTAACTGCAGCTTCATTACTATTTGGTAGTGGACTCGAACATATCCGAACCAAGCTTAAGCACGTAGTAAGCGGTGGAGTTCCTGACTGTGAAATCATCTGTTGGGAATGAATGAAAGGCAAGACACCATGCCCTTTTATCGCAACTGCTGTGTAGGACTTGAGAACACGATAGATGTAAGCGCTGATGCTTTTAGAATACTCCTTGGTTATTTGCTCAGGTGCAGAAATATATGCTTGAATCCACCGGTTCTTGATGTCGTCGGCGTTGATGGGACAGACCAGATCAAGATTTGAGAAGTTGATATCGTCTAACCTGTCGGAAACGCATGTAGCTATAAGCTTTTCGTGTCCCATTGACGGGATGGTTTGCGAAATATTTGTGTTTGCGTTGTCATTCACTGTCGCCATCAGCAGCTCACTATCAAGGTTATTAAACGGTAAATCAGACACTGAGGTTGGGCTAGGTAGCCGCACATCACCTTGACCAATGGTCATTTGATCCGACCCTTCAGTGGCATTCGCGTTGGGATAAGCGCACAGTAACCCGCGTTGCTTGCATCTTAAACAAGGTCCCTTCCCAGAGTTGCGTTCGCATTTTGCTTTGGCGCCGGAACATTGTTGACAAGCCTTTTGCCGAGAAGTGGAATATCTGGAAGTTTTCATCAATTTACCACCGCCTTTAAGCTTTGAGAGATTCAAAATGCTGTGGGCATTTAGCATGACGTCACTAGCTTCAACCTTCGACTATATCACTAACCAATGAACATCAGTATTTGATCAATGCGATAGAGTTGGTCAAGATAATACGATAATATCTGTGGCATATATAAGAGCCATGGGAATGGAAGGTGTGGATTCGTTTCAGCTGCATAGTAGCAGTAGACTTCGATACAATTAAAGGTGTTCCAATTTGGGAAATTTGTTTGAACAGCAATAATCGAATTGTGATGCAAGTATTAGACTTTGTACTGGAATTCTTTGCTTGTGTTTCAGTACATTGAAGAACAGAGGTTCCATTGACATAAAATGATAAGGGCCATTTGTATGGTAAACATACCATACCATACCTTTGATTTAACCATTCAACAGGAACGATATCGTCAGTCTGGTGCAAGGAATTTGACCTCAACTCCGGTGTCAGTCCCGAACTCCGGAGGCAATGTGAGACTTAAAGTCTGTCGGCCACTGCTATAAATTAAGGCCATTTGGCAGTCTTTTTAAAATTTCATCCGAATAATATAATACAATAATTATCATGTCATCTGAATTGAACACCACAACAGCTACAGCATTTATGCGACCGAGAGCTGACAGTCTTGAACCACCATACAGTATATTTGATAGAAGACAAAAGTGGTTCATTGTCATGATCGTTTCGACTGCTGCAACATGTGAGTATCCCAAATTACAACATGATATACATGTCCTGTTAACCTTTTGTTATAGTCTCGGGTTTTGCATCAAATATCTTTTTTCCTGCTCTTCCAACAATTGCGCACGACCTTGGTGTATCTATTGAACTAGTCAACCTCACCGTTACATCGTACCTCATCTTTCAAGGTCTGGCGCCTAGTCTTTGGGGTCCAGTTTCTGATGTAAAGGGACGTCGAATAGCATATATTGGCACATTTCTAGTATTTTTTGCGGCGTGCATTGGCCTTGCAGAGACTAAGAATTACGCCACACTCATTATTCTACGATGTCTCCAGAGCACAGGTAGTGCCAGTACCATTGCAATTGGATCTGGCGTGATTGGCGACATCACCACTCGTGCTGAACGTGGAGGCTATATGGGAATCTTCCAAGCAGGGCTGCTTGTTCCCGTTGCTGCAGGGCCAGTGATTGGAGGCGCCATTGCCGAATCATTAGGGTGGAAAGCTATTTTCTGGTTCCTGACAATTTATAGCGGTGTCTTTCTCTGCTTCCTTATCCTTTTGCTGCCTGAGACACTCCGATCAATGGTAGCTAATGGAAGCCAGATACCAAAAAATCCTTTGACCAGATATCCCTTGAAGGCTTATCAAAAAACGAGCAAAGTGAAATTCCACCAAGATCAGAATTGCAAGTCTGATGCTGCAGGAAAGAAAACGGTTGATCTTTTGGGCCCCCTTCGAATATTGTCGAGCAAGCACGCATGCCCTATCATCATCTTTCTGGCTGTTTATTACGCTGTCTGGCAGATGAGCATTACTGCCATGTCTTCTCTTTTCGAAAGTCATTATGGCTTGACTGAAATGCAAATTGGCCTGACCTTCATCGCCAACGGAGTAGGATCGATGATCGGAACTCTAGTGACAGGCAGAATCCTTGATGCCGACTATCGTCGCGTCAAGACCAAGTATGAGGCTTCATTTGATAGAGAAAAAGGGAATATGTTTTTTAAAGCTAGTCAAAAAGAGGATTTTCCGTTGGAAACAGCTCGTCTTCGACTCGTCCCCCTTTTTTCCATTTTACAGTGCCTTTCAATCATTCTCTTTGGCTGGTCCATTCAGTATCCACATAAAGTACATATTGCTGTCCCCATTGTATCGACTTTTATAACAGGATGGACGGCTGTATCCACACAGTCTCTCATTATGACATATCTGGTCGACAATTTTTCAGACAGGACTGCAGCAGCTAGTGCGAGCCTCAATCTTGCCAGATGTCTATTCGCAGCTGGTGGCACAAGTTTCATTATGCCAATGATCAACGGTATAGGGCCCGGGCTCGCGTTCACAGTTTGTGTTGCTGTGCAGCTTGTCGCATTAGTAGGGCCACTCATGCAGTGGAAATATGCTGCAAAATGGAGACGAATAGAGAGAGAGAAAGAGGCTGCACATAGGTCTCCTACAGTGATTAACTCCTAACTGGATAGAAGTGACGATCTTGGCTAGCGGGTACTTGATGTAGTACGAGAACCAGTATGGCTAGTTTTGTTAAATATAAAATAGACTACAATTTTCCTGTTAGAAAGTTCTGAAAGTCCATAGGACTTCCGATTAGGAGGCTAGGAGATCTCTCTCTGGCCCACCGCAACACCGGCTTCAAAACTGATTGAGGTGGATAACATTTATAATGTTTTATATATAATTCTTTGAATGAACATTTTGTTATTAACTAGAAGCTTCACCCACAAAGCAAAATGATTACAGCATTTTTAAACTCATGTTCAACCAGTCCTCTGGACTCAACTAGCGAATACGATCTCCTATCAATCCTAACCATGAATTGAAGCAACAATGAATAAGGACGAATAAAATTCTGAGTTCAGTGAAAGCTCATGGCTTCAGTATGAACATTTGGGGTATAAAGCAAACAGCCTCTGTACCATATCTCTGTTTACACGATAGAGGAACCTGCCGAAGACGTGTTTTCTAAGTTGTGTATCCCCATTCTTGTGATCGACTATCCCAGCTTAGCCAGTCAAACATTCCATCGTCCTCAAGACTGTCTGTGAACATCGTCAGATAGTTATTCAGCTCGACATCTAAGTCGCCAGTTCCCAGCTGCATCGTAATAGGCAGATCCGATTCAATATTGCTGGAAAATGAATTCGAATTAAACATAGGCAGGCCAGATCTCTTGTCACTAGGTAAAGTTCCCAATGGGAACGTAGGGTTTAGCACTACTGAAGCATTTGCATCTGACTGTGCAAAGCCTTGACGAGATATTGCGGATTTCGCGTATTGTACGAAAGCTCTCGCAATACTCTCCAAGCTTGCCGCAAGTGAGTTGCGCCAACTAATATCCTTCAGATAGCTCGGGAGTCGCTCCATAGAAGCCAATGCTTCATTCTTCTCTTTCAGCGTACGTTCGCCATTGGAAAGGATATCCGTATACAGAATTAATAAAGGAGTAAACGGACAACATATTAGCTGCCAAATGATTGGGTGATAGGGATCTTTGGATTCGGGTGCCATGGTTTGAAGTAGATCAAGCATTTGCCTAGAAGCATCTAAGCATTGCTCCCGCAGACGAATCACAGATCGGGTGAGTAAGATGACAAGGTACAAGAAGTGAAACTCTATTGTGCTCAGAGCGATATCAATTGACTTTGCATTTTTGGCGTCACAGAAAGGTTTTTCTGTAAGTGCAGCGGCCTCAAGAACCTAACATGCCTCATGAGGTCAGTTTAGGTCATTGTATCTCATTAAAAAGACGACGTACCTTTCGTGCTTGTTCATGCCAAGATCGAAGGTCTTTGTTTGTTGCTTCAATACTGCTATCGTTTGGCTTTGCTTCTCCGTAGAGGCAATGCCAGATGTCATCCATCAGATGTGAGAGTAGGATTTTCTGATACATGTAATGTGCTCCAAAGAGTCCAGGTGAACCGGCCGAGGTGAGATGAGGTCTAGCTGATTGTATTTGTTCCAACTTGGGTACCCCAATTTCTCGTACCATTTCTCGATGGAAGGTTGGAGTTCGGCCAAAAATGATAGCTAAACCTTTATCCAACAGGTTGAGGTGCCAGAAGCTTATTAGCCGCCGCTCACGAGTCTCTCGGTCGAGATGGCGTTGATTTACTCCCAGCGCTTGCAGCATTCTACAGGCGTTTGTAGCGAGCATCCAACACAAGGAGGGACCTGCGAACTCTGATGCCTGGCTCAAAACTAGGACTATTGCGTGTATGTTGATTTCGCTGGGTTCTAGTAAAACTCCCAAGTCGCTGAGAGCAAGCCAGAGATTGCGTCTAAGCTTTTGCTTGAGCGACGAAGGCGTCACAGTGCTCAGAATGATACTGTAATACATGACAAGCCAGGCTCTTTCGCGTACTAGATGCGGGCGACCTGCCCTGAGATGATCCATCACTTCCGTAGGCGCTTTGTTCATCAATGGCTCGCTCTTTTGAAGGAATCCTTCAAATGCTTTTGCATCATTAGCCCATTTAGAAACGTTATAACGTTCAAATCAGCAAGTTCCTACCTTTCGCCCATTCTACAGCATACTCCTCGAAGAGGAATAGGTGGGTGCCCATCGTGCCAAGCTCTGATATTTCATGCTGGATACTTGTACTCGCGCAAATTCGGGATAGAGAGGAAAGCGCGCTAAGTGACCCCTGTCGCTCCGAATCATCAAGGCCGTTCAGCCGCTCTCGCGTTGCTTCAATATCAGCCGCTAAATAGCTTTGTACACCACTGCTCCTACTATTGGTTTCAGTAGCATTAGAAGTGTGATAAATAGTGTTCCCCTGATTGACTTGACTATTTTCAGTTGTCCTTTCTTTGCGAGCTCTTCGCCGACGAATGACTCCAGACCGCGAGTAGGCGCACAAAAAGCCTTTCTTTCTACAGCGTTTGCAACCTGATCCTTCTCGGGAGCATGTGACCTGCAATTTCTTTAAACATGATGCTAACAACATTGAAACAGGTTGTGCAATTTACCTTGCTCGATCTACATGAGTCACAAGCATATTTTTCTTCACCGTTGTCAACATTCGCCATCTGAAGGATATCGGAAGTTGTGGTTTGATATATCGGCAGTTACACATTTTGTAAGTTTGATGTGTCGGCAATTATATTATTTCGGAAATTATGTTGGCTAATTTTTTTGATAAAGTTATGTTGATACGGGGTCCCAAATGCCAGGTCGTAACTGCCGAAAACATAAAATTCAATAGCGAATAATTGCCTGAAACATTACTTCAGTCTGTGGTATGTAACTGATACACACGCCGTACACACGCCGCCCAGCTATATCTCGGAACTTACAACCATCACGGCGGCGGCCGTTGAAGTTGCAAATCATGATTATAAAAGCCCTGTACTCGTAATTAGAAAGGAAGGATCATCAACCAACAACTTCCTCAAATTATTTAGCATGGCTCTATCGCAAGTAGACATTGCCATTGTTGGTGCTGGCCCTTCTGGTCTCACTCTTGCTAGGCTCCTTGAACTTGCGAACATCGCTTACGTAGTATTTGAACGAGATGAGTCGGCCGCATTGGCAGATGAGTATTCAAGCAGCGGCACTCTTGATATTCATAAAAAGTTGGGACAGTCTGCTCTGAAAGAAGCTGGGCTGCTGGATAAATTTCAGTCAAACGCTCGATATGATGTGCCAACGAGAATTGTCGATGCCCAAGGAAATGTTAATGTGATGATTCCGGGAGACAGCGACACTGATAAGCCAGAGATAGATCGTAAGGATCTGCGAAAGATTCTCCTCGACTCTATCCCAGCTGGCAAAATTCGCTGGGGCTGCAAGATAGAACATGTGCAGAAGGATGACGATGGGTCTGTCTCAATTCAACTTACAAATGGTCAACTTGAGTCCGGATTCCGACTCGTCGTGGGCGCGGACGGTGCTTGGTCCAAAGTCAGGAAACTGGTAAGAATATAACATGCTTGATATATCAAAAGTGTCTTTGCTGACCAAAGTGCACAGATCACATCTGATAAACCTCAGTATTCCGGGACTCACTTCTTTACTACCTTTATCACGCCCGAAAATCCAACTTACTCATCTGTGGTCTCTATGGTTGAGAACGGCAATTATCTTGCCATGGGCAATGGGCGGCAGATATTTTTGCATTATCTTGGTGATAGATCGTATCATCTATCTGTGGGCTTAAAGCTTCCCGAGAACTGGACTTTGGACTCCATGGTTCTCCACAATCCAGCGGCTTTGTGGAAGACGTTACTACAAAATGAGTTCGCAGAATGGGCTCCAGAACTGACTGAATTAATCACATCTAGTGATCGCAGTTTTCGCTCTTGGCCATTGTACTCCACACCAGAGAAGTCTGTGACCTGGGAACATATTCCTGGAGTGACACTGATTGGGGACGCCGCGCACTTAACGTAAGATTGTTTATGTCATTTTGACAAGAGATCGCATTGTATTTACAATTGCCTCCCTTTAGGGTACCAACTGGTGATGGTGTCAATAATGCTCTATACGACAGTGCTGAACTGGCCAGACACATTATCAAGTATGGTATTGACAATCTAGATTTCGCAGTAGTAGAGTACGAGAAGGAGATGCTGCCTCGCGCAATTAAAGCAATTGAGAAGGGCAAGTGGTTCACAGAGCATTTTTTTGGCGCTGACACGCCACAAAGTTTTCTGCAAGCATCGATGAAATCTTAAATGCTTTCACTGCGGTGCTATCCTGAAGTACCTTGGAATTTATGATGACACCTCACATATCTCTAAGATATCCATTTTCTTCAAAGTACATAAAGTAACGAGATGGTTGGGATACTGCTATTTCCAAAATTTTAGCTTTGCTCTGAAAAGCTTTGCTAGAGTGCATCAACATTCGATCGGTATACTTCTGACTTTATTGTCATAATTTGTAGTCGGAGCATCAGATTTTTTGATGCGCCTAGTACCTCTAAAGTGATCTATAATCTAAGTTATCTGGAGATATTGTTGGAAATATTCTTTGCAATGGTCTGCAACATCATGTTGGATGTTCCTTCATAAATACTGCCGATCTTTGCATCGCTTGAGGTGCAAACGGTTCGAAGCAAAGAGACAAAGTAATTTCATATGAAGAAGAATGTGTGGTGATGTAAGAAGATTAGAAATGTTAACACACTATATGAAACTTCAGGTGGTGGCGATTACTTACCGATAGAATTTCTCAACACCGGCTTCTCTAGTGAAGCCGATGCCACCCATCCATTCGATTGCTTTGGAAGCAGATTTCTCGGCTACCTGACAAGCAATTAGCTTGGCAATGGCTGCTTCGTGCATAATGTTTCGTCCTTCTTCTCTCATTCTAGCAGCGTTATAGGTAACAAGTCGAGCGGTTTCAATTTCGGCCGCAATTTGAGCGTATTGGTATTGCATACCTTGGAAGGTACCAATATGTTTACCAAATTGCTTGCGCTCAAACAAGTACGGCAAGGCTAAATCGAAAGCGCCTTGGGCGACACCAAGCATTTGCGCAGCAATACCAATTCTACCTTCATTCAAAATGTCGATTGAATACTTATAACCTTGACCTATTTCGCCAATGACGTTCTCCTTGGGAACGCGGATATCATCGAAGTTGAGAACACAAGTTGAAGAAGCGCGCAATCCAAGCTTCTTTTCCTTCTTGGCAATTTCGACTCCCCATTCCTTTTCTACCAGGAAACAGCTGATACCTTTGTAGCCTTTACTTGGGTCAGCGTTAGCGAAGACGATAAAAAAGTCAGCTTCACCAGAGTTACTGATCCACATTTTGGAACCATTCAGGAGATAATGATCGCCTTTGTCTTCAGCTTTGGTCTGGAGAGAAAATGCATCACTACCAGCCCCAGCTTCAGACAGACAAAAACTTGCGATTGAGCCGGTAGCCATCTTGCTCAAATAGCGTTTGTGCAAGTCTTCATTACCGTATCTTTGCAAACAAGTGCCACTAAGTGTGTTCTAATGGAAAGCTTTAAAAACTGCCATATACACTTGAAACGCTATGGTAAGATTGGACATCAATAATACTTACATGTATGTCAACCAAAGCGCTCACAGATGGGTCGACTTTCGCGAGTTCTTCAATTGCAATCAAGGCAGAGGTAAAGGACATCTCAGAACCACCAAGTTCAGCTGAGGTCTCAATTCCCATAAGCTAACATGCGGATTAATACTTGTAAGCGAGATTCTCTCTATTCATAAATAATTTACATACGCCCATCTCGAAGAGCTGTTGAAGCAGCTCTTTCGGCATTTGTTCCGTCTCCTCCATTTCCGGAACCAAGGGTTTGATTACCTCCTTAGCGAAGGTAGCCACTAGTAAACATCATTAGATTTTTGTCATGTCTTAGTATTGCTTCCGAGTTCCGATAACTTGCCTGATTCTCTCATAATTTGTTCGTCTTCAGTGAAAGTGGAAAGCGAGTTTAAGCCATTACTGTTTACCGCCGAACTGAAGGTTCTCCTAGCAACATTGGCCGTCAAGGCACGAGCTGAGAAGAGCAGAGGGGCGCGAGACAATGCGAACATCGAGATATAGGTTTAAAAAAAAGAACAAAAAGTAATTTGTATTAGTATGCGAGTATCTTTATGTGTCGCGTTTTTCTCACAATCTGCGCTCTTTAGATATTTGTCCACAGGTTCAAATGCATTTGAATGCGGAGATTGTAATTAGCGGCTGAAATATTATGTTTTTGTTGTTCGGGGAATAATATTGCTGAAAGCCTGGGTCTGCCTACCTAGGTTACAAATTCGAAAGAAAGACCAGCTATTGCCTGTAATGTCAATTTTCATGAGAGACTATTGAGGCATGTCTGCAGTGCAAAATCCAAGCCATACCTGATATATTGTCTTACAAGTATCAGACTATTAAGTAAGTTTGAAAGTGAAAGACACTACTCGATATTTGCAGCACTCACATCAAAGATGTCAGAGCTTTTAGACCTTTTGTACAATTATAAGGAAGAGTATTTCAAAAGCAATGAAAGCAGTTTAATATTGAACGACAGAAGATGATTTGTTATGTACTTCATAAGCCTTTGCAATGAAATGCTAGAAAAATTGATCTCGGCGCTATTAATTGTAGCCAAGTATGGCTGGTCTCTTACTATCGAGTTATTTCATACTTTCATGACTATTAATGGGGTTTTACATTGCACCATCATTAAAGTAAGATAAATTTTATTATACCAAGGACATATGAATTGGCTGCAGGATCTCTTTTGGATGGTATTTGTGTTCAAGGGATAATAACCCGCCTTCCATTTTGAGAATCTTCCAATAGTCACGTATTTTCTTCTCGATCCAATTCCATGGTTTGCTATAAGCTAGATGATGGCTGTAACTACATGTTTCTTGAACTTCCAGCAGAGACGTATTGGCTCCACTAAAGAGCGCCTTAACACTCGCGAGGTTTAGCATGTGATGGAATATATAAAGTGGATGCCATTACTAATTCTTTTCTATCCCTTTTAATCTCGAGTCATGCCAAAGCTGACTAAATGATATTCTCTCGAGCCCTTGCTCGCCTGCGTTCGAGTTTAGGTCCCTGTTTCCTTTTTTCTCGAAACTTATCCTTACCCCAAAAAATCATGATTCCCCAACACAAAGGATATTAATGCCAATATACGTTTTATTCAATCGCTCTCGTGGTGACAATAGATAAACTACTTTTGAACTGAAGTATGAATGAATGCTCCATACACACTCAATGTCGATAAAATAGCATAGGAGAAGCTGATAATAATCTCTTGTGGCTGTGCAACTTCACCCTACATACAGGTCCACATATTTTTAAACTCAGTTCAATTGGCCATCAAGATCGTTATAGCTGATTTCTCACTTTATATTCAACGGTAGCACTACTCATTGTGATATTTAGAGAAGACGGTTTAAAATTGGGAGTACATTTTTTCTTGACTATTGCATAAAAATTGAATTCTCATATGAAAAGTCTTCAATCTTTGATGCATGAGCATTTATATGTTCAGAGCTGCTGGTGTCGCTCATCCTGCACCCCACTTTTGTTTTAGAGTAATTGAAAATGTGTTCCAAGTTTTCTACATACAGTGGGCTTCTTGATATACAGAGTAGAGCAGTGTCGGCGACTGCTTCTTGCGATATAATCGTGTCTTCTTCCTCATGCCTTATGATCACATTATGCCACTAGTGGATGCTTCTTAGACTTTGAAGTATGTCCACTTTGTTTAGATGACCACTAGAGAGTTAAGCACATTGACATGACAGCGAATAGTTAAAGAGAGTATGCTCCTGCCTGAATTTTTACTATTCCACGTGAAGTTGTACTTCTGTTACACACAGAATTTAACAGTTCTGTCAGAAAGTACCGCGCTTACTCCAAAAGGATCTGCCAAAAAAGAATTATGAACAAAGGTCGAGAATAGAAGGGTGATAGGAGAACAGAAAAAGCGAGGTGGAAAATGGAGAAGCGGGGAGGGTAGGAGGATGTAAATTCGCTTGCTTTACCTGGTACATTACTCGAGATGGTAACATCCAAAGTATCATCGAGAACGCTGGAAAGAATTTCTGGTGGTGGCGCCCGGGGTCATATTTGTGCAAAACTGTAAATTTGTACCCCTAATGCAATTAAGGGTAAATTCACAGAAATCTAACCCATTACTCCGTAAAACCAGAAAACTTTATAATCAATGAAATAGAGGATTCGAGAAGGACAATTGTGATGATGAATCAGAAAATGCGGACATTGATTATGCTTGTGCTGTTGACCGTGGTAGCAGCACACGACTCATATGAGGAGGAACCTGTAGCTGAATGTACAGCTCCAGGACTTGACTTGGGTGCATTGCTAGACTGTACGGCTAGCGATATCACTCTAGGCTTGGTGTCGGCTTGCATATGTCGTTCTGCTGATAACTTATGCCCGAAATGCAACTTTCAAGATGCTGGACTTGTCGACTGCTACGCACCATGCACTATCGATAACCGCGAATGTAAAGCATGCGATATTTATTATGGAGGAGTGTGCGATTGTCTGAAGACCATGTCAGGATTAAAACCAGGAACACCTTGTGTTGGCAATACTGCATGGGCAGGACCAGGAAAAGGGTTGCCACCTGTATGGATATTGGGAAGTCCCAACAATCTTGGATCTAGTCTGATTTCGTCAACAATTTTAAATACCGGTATAGATCAACTAGCTACTATGCCACTTAATAACGCTGGATGGACACTCGGTTTAGAGCACATTGATACAGCAACACAAGCTTTAGCCATCAATTCAAAAGCGCACAGAAGCAGAGATGAGATTCACATTCATCTGTGTACCAAAAAAACCGGTCCAGGTTCACCTCAAGATATTTTGGCTAGTCAAGATCCATCGAAGTTTGCTACTTTTAAACCTTTAAACACATGGTACTGCAAAGCAACTAAACCTACCATGCCTGTGAAGCCAAAGACAGATTCGTGGGCAACTTTACCATCGACTGATTATTTAGCATGGCTTGCTACTAATCCACCCGTCGATAAAAATTACCTAGGGTTCGCTTTGTTGACAGATACAAAGAATAATTATTTATGGCAATGCGTCACAACAGCAATCAAAGATGTTACCGAGTTCGTGTTCTGTACCTGATAACTTAACTCAAGATGCAAAGATGCATAATATAGTTTTTGACAAGGGCGTTTTGGAGTAAAATATGATTATTGAAACAAAAGCGCCAAAGGATAAGCTTTGATATGTTGCTTGATTTTTGATGATGTAAATTGGTTTTATGATCACACATTGTCGATACAGTCTCTCCAAACAAACACTTTATCCTGAGTACATTATCATTGTATGATGACGAGGCTGATTACTCTTCTGTTGATGGACCTTGAATTATTATTGAGTAAATGCGGCATAAAGCGGAAAAGAGGAAAGGTTCAGTCAATCTGGCCGATGCCCATCTTACGTTTCCAGGATCTAATTTGAATGGATCCGAAGGCGCCGGAGTTTGAATGTGGGGGTTTTGGTATGGGGCCGACAATGTAATGAGTGGCTCATGTGTTTCACTCAACGCCAACGCAAATGTATGAGTCGTCCAATGTAGCGAAGATATCAGAATTTGCTACCAATGGAGAGAAAATATATAATCTAACTAGCTACAAAATCTTTTTGCTATAGTCGTTTTGCCGTTCTCTTGCCTTTTTAATGAAATTTGTGACGATTTGAGGACGTTAATCCCGATATTGGTAGTCTTATAGACCATTGCGCAACTTCACAGGGAAAGTGCCTTCTCGTCATTATTATTTGGCTATGATCAATGCTACGCATCAATTACCTAATTGTGACTATGTTCAACTGCAAGATATAAATGGGGCTACCAACAATGTACAATTTGATAATCTGATCTATCTACAAGAAATGCCAAGCTACATATTCGAATCTCCCGAGAATTTTCGCGACTGCTATGAGGATATGGCAAAGCATATCGATAATCAGCAAGAAATTACTGGTGAATGGGCGGATGGAGGGCCTAGTTTCCAGTATAATCTGAGGAAAATCGTTTTAGATGATTGTGTGTATGATCTCGACAGAGATTTTGATGCTTTATACAATACTTTGCATGGCTCTCGTACTAAGCCCATGGTCGTAAATATCAAAACATCTGGCAAACCTGTACAATTTGAATATATTCCTACTCAATAAATTCATAGCTTTTTAATCTGTGTAAACATTGACATCAAATGTAGCATCTTTGCTGCAGAGTTAATACAACATTGATCGTACTGCATATGCTCTATCTCAACTCGCATGTTAAGGACGTAAATTGATATACGGCCAACAAAATGTAGAGTCGTCAATTATTGGAAAGCTACTGAACGCATTCAAACTCCGAAAGCTTCAGCCTAGTAGTGAAGCACTCAAAGGAAAAGTGAAAGTGAACATATCTGATTGTTATATTTATATCCAACAATGCTCTTAGAAATGTTGAGTATGAGCTACAAAAATGGGTTTGGCTTAGTCACGTCGTAGGTGTACTTCAGTCAAAACTCACTATCAGTTCGTGAGCTCACATATAACTGTCCCTCCCGATGTGACAGTATCATAATACGCTAGATTGATAAAATACCTAAGTTATGTACAGGATGTTAGTGTATAGGGTTTTCGCTAAACTAGCTGGCGTATGATCACAATGCTGACGTTGTGGTCGTTGGTGGCAAATTGACTTTTGACAACACCAAGGAAGAAACGGAGAATAAAAACCATATCACTTGCGCCCATTCTGGTATTTGTACCTTATATGGATACTCAAATTCACAAAGTATTTTCCTCTGGGTCAAGTCCTGGGTATAATAAAACTTAAAATTGGGTTGCGAATGCTTCAAGTATGTTGTGATGTATAGTAAATTATAGCTGATTAGGCAGAGCACTAAGTCTCATTGGATTAGCAAGCTGAAAGGAGTGTCCCTCTTCCCCATTTTGGGCAAACTGATGCAATTAGATTGCACATTTGAACTTGAGTTGAAGCGAGGCAATCAGTCTTGTTTCAGTAAAGCTTCTACCTCTAGGAGATGCTAATTTGCTTTCTATCCTCTACCCACCCCAATCCCAACAGCACTCTCATATGTCTTTACCAAGCCAAAACTCTGTGCATCCTTGGCCATGTTTGTTAAGAAGAGCTGGATCAGACGCCTTCCTTAGATTAAGATACATAAACAGGCAATTGTTCCGGTCTTGGTGACGGTAGATTACCCGAAAAGCGTTCCAGTAGCCCGGAGCAAAAGCGAACTTAAACACGAGCCAGTCGCAAGGAAAGTCAAGTGCGACTTGCTGCTGGCAAATTTAGCAGTCCCTCAGTGTATCAAGCATGTTCTCACCATTTACAAATCATATATAATCATGCAAAAACTGAAAATAAACGCTAATAACTTTGATTTCGAAAAGTAAGATGAACACTTTTGATATCACTAAATTCTCTCCAATTGGAAACCTGCGACTGGACACGAAAGAGGATCTGCAAGCAGCCTTTAAAGCAACCTTCGACCCGCTCGTTGCTGCCTTCTCTGAAGGAGGTGCCAGAGTTCGCTTAGAGCAGTCAGGAGCGCACTTTGACTTCGCAGCCGCTGATTTGGAAGGATTCTCAAGACCTTTGTGGGGGATTGTCCCATTTGTTGCCGGTGGTGGTAATTTTGAACACTGGGATTTGTATCATAAGGGCCTCACAAACGGAACAAATCCTCAACACGCCGAGTATTGGGGACCTCCTAGGACCCGCGACCAACGTCTTGTTGAACTAGCTGCTATCGGTTTCGCTTTGGCTCTCATTCCGGAGCAATTTTATGAGCCCCTATCTGACACAGCCAAAACCGACCTTGTTAACTTCCTTCTTCAAGGACGGGATAGTGAGTACAATGACACCAATTGGCGATATTTCCGTGTGTTGGTGGATCTTGGTCTGAAGCGGATTGGTGTTGAATATGACCACTCTATGACTGAAAAGTATCTGGATGAAATGGAGACCTTTTACATTGATGACGGTTACTACGGCGATGGCTTACCTAGAGAAAATATGGACTATTATAACCCTTGGGGTTTTCATTTCTATGGGCTGGTATACGCCAAATTATGCCCAGAGGATACCGTACGTGGAGCAAAGTATCGACAACGTGCCAAATCATTCGTTGAACAGTTTCAGCACTGGTTTGCCGACGACGGAGCTTGTTTAGCGTTTGGTAGAAGTCTGACCTACAAGTTCTGTTGTGGTTCATTATGGGGTGCAGTTGCATTTGCAGATGAAGAGCTGATTCCTTGGGGTGTTATGAAGGGATTATATCTGCGTCATATGAGATGGTGGACGAAGCAGCCTATCTCTCGGTTAAATTCTGGAATCATGAGCAATGGATACGCTTATCCTAATCCTTACATGTGTGAGAATTATAACTCTCCCCAGTCTCCATATTGGGGAATGAAGGCATTTACACCACTTGCTCTTCCCTCAAGTCATCCATTCTGGACTGCAAAAGAATTACCAGCACCATCTTCTTCAGCTAATTTGCCAATACCCGGCATGGTCATCTCTCATTATCCCCGAAACACCGTTGCTCTTATGTCTGGACCTAGCCACAATCCCAGCATTGTTCGTTTTCAGGCCGAAAAATACTGTAAATTTGCCTACAGTACAAGATATGGCTTCAGTATTGACTTCAACACCAAGAATTTTGAAAATTCTACTCTTGATAGCATGATTGGTCTATCTGAAGATGGCAAGGATTTCCGAGTAAGGGATAGTACAAAGGCTAAGATCCTAGACGACAAGTTATACTCCATCTGGTATCCTTGGAAGGATGTTAAAGTTGAAACATGGCTTATACCTAGTGGAAAGTGGCACATCAGAGTTCATCGTATCAAATCTGCTCGTGACTTGACAAGTATTGAGGGTGGATTTGCGATAGCCCGCTCTGAACCAGCCACCAAGGCTATTATGAATCAACAGGAGAGCCAATCTTATGTTATTACCGCAGAGGATTTTAGCGGCGTTGTTGACCTAAAATCTAACCGAAACACCAGAGTGATCGCCCCTGAGCCTAATTCTAACATCCTTGCACCGAAGACACTGGTACCACAATTGAAAGGTAACATTCCTGCAAACACTGAAACTTTGTTCGCCGCTGCCTTCTTGGCCCAGCCTGATGTTGATCTTAAGGACAAGGAATGGCGTGAGATACCTCCACTTCCCACAAATGACGAACTTGAACTCATCAAGTCTTCAGCTAAACCTGTGTTGGGCGAATAGAGAGGATAGGATAACAATATCGCGGGAGGATAGAGGGTTTTTATTGTATACGTTGGTAAAAATAAAGTTTTATTATAAATATTACCAAGATTTGCACCAAAGTGGTTTTGCACCTTTAACACCAAGAATTCCTCTCTTTTTATGTGATTCAATTTCACTGAGTTGTAATTATTCGTGGTGCGTGAATGTATACTTTCAAGGAATCTCGAGATCCCAGCACTCGCATTATCAAGTTCGTACCAAACTTTCCAACGGGTCCCGCAGGTAATCCTGCGAACGAATTTTCAATCAAGGCTTCAGGCCAGAAAGCTTGATTTTGCATGTAAATAGGTAAACGCATCTTTGTCCATCGCATTTCTGAATCCACTTTTTCAGCTCTCCATACTGTTTTGAAGCTGTGAATTCGTCGCAAGATTCCATCATTACTACCTTCATGAAAATTGCATGACGCATAGAATTGATCCTGAACTTGTTCATGAGCCTCAGCGCTTTTTCTCCATATGCAGCAAATGCAGACCGCTTGTTGAACAGATTTTAGCAAGAAAAAAGTGACAAAATTGGACGTATTTGCCAATGTAAGCGCAGAATAAGTTTAGTCGGTACATTATCAAGTCTAACGCAAGATGTCCGCCAGCATCATCTTCCATTGTCACAAAATGCTCGTCAAACAAAGATTCAAATACATCGGTTCTGAATGCTTTGGTGGCCCGAGAATACATGATGTCTACAAGCCGGCCGTAGAAGGAATCTCAGTAGATATGCACTGAATACAGCTATTTGCTTGTGCGCAGTAGTTGAGCAATTGAGCTGGATCGAATGCCAAGCACAGGAAATACATTGCAGCAGATATCCTTTGAAAACACTCAAGCATGCTTTCCCAGATGACATTGTCGTGGAAACTTGTATACCAATCTTCAAAGACGCTGCTCGCTTGCAAAAAAACCATACTAGGTTTAATATCAGCAGCTAGGATAACTTGGTACCTCACTGCTCCTGCTATTAGTTACAGTAGCAATAGAAGTGTTGTGAATAGTAACTTCCTGATTGCGTCCTCCTCTTCTTGCAAACTTCTGTCTTCGGTTAGGTCCAGACCGCGAAAATTACAATGCTGACCTGAGCGAAATGTAAGGTATATAGATATGCTTTAATGCTATTCGCTTTGATTGTCCCCATAAAAGTTGCTCAAGATTCTTTAGTTTTGCAAATGCTTGAATACTTACAGTATTGCAAGAACTTAATCATAGCCCAGCTCAGTATCTCGTCGATGTGAGGCAGAAAGTAAGTGTCCCTCACAATTTTGGCGTCAAGCTTACGGTAGCCATCACAGAAGCGCAGACTACCGTCCTTCTTCTTGACGAACTAGATAGGAGAAGTTCACACCCCGGCAAATGAACGGATGATCTCCCAATTTAAGAAATATAGCTTTGCCTTGATGTAATTGCCTTTCTCGCCTCATTTTTCCTGTTGGAGACGGGAGTGAAAGTACGACTCCGAGGAGGATTCGAGCTCTCTGTACCAGAAGGAAGTTCCGCGCAAGCTGTGGCACAAGCCAATGAAAACCTCTGTGTAAAGTCTTTAGCAAGTACAACTTGTGAAGAGGCTACTACACATTCTTATACTACTGCCTCACACATTGTTTGTTTAAATTTCAAATAAAATAAAGTGAAACGTACTGATTAAAAGCTTTGATTATGGGTAATATTCATATGTTATACATTTACACATTTTTGAAGTTGATGTAAGGAATAAAACATTGAATACCTTTACTTGATTCTAGTATTCATAAACATGCTCTATGTAAAAAAATAATGATACTCTGTTTCCACGGCATTGATAACAATGAACTTATACCAATCTTTAAAACAAACTTGAGATTCGCGGTAATGTTTATCTAAATTATTACACTTAGAAGCAATAGCAGATTTACGCTTCAGCAAAACAAGATTCAGTCTACGTAAACAAGAGAGCATGGCCACCAACGTTCGTTCGTCAACTCAAAGGAGGGTCCTAGTTGTTCTTATCGGTCTCCATACAGCACATACGAACTTGCTTGAGAAGTCAGGTACTAGTTACAAGAGACAAACTGAAAACTTCTCTGGATTTCTAAATGATTGAGTCTGCAAAACCATGCATAACAACCCAGAAAATGAACAACTTATGATAACATAATATAGTATGAGCAAGAATATCTAAACGGACGCTCTAATTCCATGAGTTGTTCGACGAACTTTAATGCACTTGGATCTGCTGGGCACTCAGCTTGCAGTAAATTTTATCAAACTATTAGCTCATATCTTCTCATCCTTTGCTTCTTCAAATTACCGCATTCTCAAACGACATCCTCTATGCAGCACGAGAAGACTTTGCAAAAATTAAGTCTAATAACTGACGATATTGAGATAAGTTATCACCATGTATGACGGCTTGGAAAGCCAAATCGAAGTAGATAGGTATATCGGAATTCTTAATATGTTACGCTATCAAAACCCGATATGTAGAATGATTAGCGAAAACCGCGGGCACACCGTGCAAAACATAGCCGAGGTCACAAATTAAATCAATGGAATAAGTTGCTGTTAATTCTCTGTAAATTGAGCTATATTATCGTCATCCGACACAAAGTCCTGATTTGAATTTCTGATTTATTTCAAATCCAAATGTAAGGCTGAAATTAATCTTTGCCAATAGATTCTTGTCGTGTACCTTGGCAGCTAATCTTTGGTGTGTGAAGGTTTACTATCGGCGAGTTTATTCTATTATCGGTAGGCCGGTTTCAATGAACACATGCAAATATAAATGGTAATTCTGGCCCAAGAGCCATCGGGAGAACTATCTGCACTTCGCCTCCAAATAATGCATTAATGGCCCCATTCATACTTTCGCTTGCCAAGATTTCTCTGAGCCATGTTCTTTCCGAAAGGCCCTTGAAACGACTAACCATCATAGGAATACACCCATGAGAATTATTGAATGATAGCTGAGCCACGTTTTTTCATTACTACATGTCTATAGCTCATTTGTCCCGCCAATGGAACAGGAGACTAAGCATCACATCCGCAAAATTTGCCAGCTTGTGACCCGTGCTTTCTTGCCTAATAGAATTCCAACAGCAATCACAAACTTAGTTACAAGATTTGTTCAGTATTAACAAGTTCAATGAAAACAAGTTTAAACAATATCGAGACTGTAAGTAAGTGTCTGATTATGCTGCTGTTGTTTACACCAACGATTTCAGTGTTGATAGTGATGCCGATCCATCGTTCGATTCTGTTGGTAACAAGTTGGGGGATAGGAAATTGGCGTGTGGGGAGTCGGGGGTTGTTTGGGGGTCGGGGGAGACTGCTTGTGCTCGTGCGTTACTTAGCATAATTTTGCGGAACGTTGCTAGATTTCTTTTTTAGTTTATAGATAAACACAAACATGTCGGAACGAAACAGATTGCTGGTCAGGGATTTTTTTCCTTTTTCAAGGTTGTTGTTTTTAATAAAAAAAAAAAAAAAAAGCACAATCTTATCACCCGGTATTTGAGCAATAAAGATCGAGACTTTACTAAGATACATAATCAAACTATATTCTTTCTAGTGACATTTAGGGGCATCTTGGACAAATCCCATAACCTCTAACCAGGTGGATTTGGCTGTGCAACGTTCGAACCAAGCTGCAAGGTTGGGTCTCTCCTTGATGAGATCGCCTTCGACGCGGTTGATGACATTGAAATAGGGGAGGTGAGATAGATCAGCAAGAGTGAAGTCGTTTCCAACAAAGAAATCATGACCAGCAAGTTGTTTGTCGTAGATGTCCAAGACAGGGATCAGCTTCTTGCGGTGCTCAACAGCAGCGGCTTCATCAGTAGGTCGACCAGCTACAGGCTTGATAGCACGTTCAGTGATGATTCCTTGAGCGGATGGGTAGAAATTGTAGACGCTGGAGGAGACCCACTGGTCAACAAGAGCCGCTGTTTTAATATCGGCAGGAATAAGACGAGCTCCCTTGTTAGGCTCCAAGTTGTCAATGTAACGGCAAATGGCCAAAGATTCTTGTAAACCGAGTTTAACGCCAATGCAAGTATAAAGTCAAAGCAAGCATTTATACACCTACCGAAAATACAGAAACCACTTTCGTCTTCGAGAATAGGAATCTTGCCGAAAGGATGGCGTGCGAGATTTTCTGGAGACTGTAGAAGTTGAAGAAAACTCTTAACAACAATTGTAAGGTTGTAGAATAAGGTTGTAATATCTACTCACTTTTTGTTCACCTTTCAAGACATTGATGTTTACGAAGTCAAAAGGGATGCTCTTTTCCTTCAAAGCCATAACAACTTTTTGGGTGCAAGTAGAGACACCCATACCATAGAGCTTGAAAACCATTTTTGTTTCTTGAAAATAAAAGTTCACGAGGAAGTGATGGTCAGCCAAATTCTTTTACACATATTTATATATAAGAATCATAAATTTTGACTTGAAAAAAAAAGAGGGACCTGAAACGGAGTTCCTGAGGCCAGTGCGCGAGCTAATATCCATTGCGGTCGTTTTTACCCAGAAAAGTGTTTAGCTGCCGTGCTGCACACTGTCTTGCACAAGCCTATAAAGCAAGGGTACACTGAGATAGGTTATTTTTAACCATTTTTTCCCATGGTATGCATGCCACTACGTAAAGGACACAAGCCGCGCCTCCAATCCCAGGAGTAAACAAAAATCACCAATCGATGGCACCACATTACGCACATTCCGTGATGGCTGACCATACCGTGGTGTAACATCGCCCGGTTCTACGGCACGAGCTCTCGGACAGCAAATCTGTATATGTGTTACGGTAAGGCAAGATAACCAAAAACTTTGATGATCTGTTGATAATAGCAGTCCCCAAAAAATTTATGCATGTGAAAAGAAGGCTTAGTGAAAAGCAAGTTTTAGGCTAATCAAGATAGCTTTTGAAATCACGGAGCTGAAACCATCTGTAATAAATTTCTATTGCATAACGATAATGAGAGAAAGTACAATATGCAGCCACAGCCTGGTATTGCACCACATGACGCAAGGTAAGCCACACTTAGCACCCCCACTCCCCCATGTTGCATTAAGTAAATATGCATATCAACGTTTGCACAGACTGGGTACATGGAATGGAGCACAAGAAGCTTGAGAAGTACTACATAATTTTAATAACAGATTGGCAGCTATCATCTCTCCTATCATGTGGGAAGTGACAGTTTCTTATTTGCTTGCATCGATCTCATACTTTAATCCTATCTTGACGGAGATATTCATAATTAACTAAACTTTTTCATAATAAATCCTACTAAAATGTCCTCGCAAGGTGAATATAAGGGATCTATGCACAAAAATGGTGGCTGGGCTTACCATGTAGTCGGGGCATATTTCCACACTTAGCCAGTGGCGTGTGTCACCAAGAGTACCATTGTACCAGGTGCTAAATACAGATTGCTTGCCTTTACCTCCAATATTGGATGGTGTACGTCTGAGCCTTGTCCCCGACTCAAAGCAAGAATAAATGACTAACTAGGCAATTCGGTCAGTGAACCCGGCAAACAAAATTGATACCAGGGCTACCGAAAAACTGTGATTTGATAACATGTATATTTACTGTAGAAATCGCACTCACATATAAGGTCTCGCGCGTCAGAACACAAGTTCTTTTGTAAACTTATCTCAAATGAATTCGATGTCATCAACTGCCGTCATCCCTGTCTTCTCTGGCCAAGGAATCACTGCCTTGCCTCAACTCAAGGCTCTCAATGGCTCCAAATTACCCGCAGTCAAAACTTTCATTCAATCTGCTGCTGAAAACCTGGTACTTCTCTCTACGAATCTAGACTTCTCTTTCAACTTGTTATCTGTCCTGAACGGTGAATTGGACCCTCCCAATCATGCTGCTATCACTGGATCCCTGCTATGCATTACACAGATTGCACAATGTATTGCGTTGTTGGAATCCAAGTCCATGCAGCTCAATGATATCAAAGAATGCGCCGGTTTCTGCTCTGGAATCGTTTCTGCTATCGCTATCGCTGCTTCTTCTGAAATCGTTGATTTACTCAAAATCGGTATTGAGACTCTCAAATTTGCCTTCTGGGTTGGTTTCCATGTTCAAAATGAGAAAGAGAAGCTATTTGGATCGACATCTTCCTCGTGGACAAGCGCTATCATTGGCTTACCTCATCAACAAATTTCTGACCTTGTGGCTGATTTTAATGAAAAGGTATACAATTTCAGCATTCTAGTATCGACTCTGCGTTTACAAGCTCTTACTAATTTACTCAACAGATTGAAGAGAAGATCAATCGTATTTTCATTAGCGCTGTTACCTCAGACACTTGTATATCCGTTTCTGGAGAACCGAATCGCTTGAAAGCCTTTTGTCGGTCTTTGGAAAAATCGTCTGTAACGATTCGCTTCACAGACATCCAAGTTCCTTATCACTCTACCATTATACTTCAGTCAGCTGCTGAGAGAATTGTGCAAGATGCTACCAAGTTTGACTTCCCCACTGGTTTGAAGATTCCTATCCGTTCTACTGTCAATGGAAGCTTGTTGTATGCAGGCAACATTACCATAAATCAAGTGGTTTCCATGATCCTAGAAGACGTATGCCAATGGGACTTAGTTGCTAAGCAAATTGCAATTGACTTAGCTCAGTCCTCCGTCAAGGAAGTCAATGTACTCGCTATAGGTCCCAGTACAAGTACTGCGAACCAGATTGTAGAGGTCATCAATAGATCCAGCGATGCTCGTGCTAAGTTGGTAGATTTTACTGACGGTCAGGTCAAGAACAAGGCTGATCCCTTTGAAGGCAAGGTAGCGGTCATAGGCATGAGCTGCCGATTTGCTGGTGCCAATTCTCCTGAGGAATTCTGGCAAATCTTAGAAAACGGCATAAACATGGTCAGAGAAGTAAGTTATATAATCCTACTCATCCATTATTCCGAAATTTTTCAGAAAATATAATGTGCTAATCAATCAACAAATCAAAGGTTCCAAGTTATCGCTTTGATATCAATGACTACTATAGCAAAGATAAATCGAAGCCAAACTCTCTTTACACAAAATGGGGAAATTTCATTGACTGTGCCGACAAATTCGATCCTCGCTTTTTCAATATATCCCCTAGAGAAGCCATCAACATGGACCCACAGCAACGCGTCTTACTACAGGTGGCATATGAGGCATTAGAAGCCGCTGGCTATACGCCAGATTCTACTCCATCCTTCAATAGAAGGACATTTGGATGCTTCTTGGGAGCTTCTACTAACGATTACACTGATGTAAGTTAGAAAATTGAGTATCAAATTATTCGAAACAGGTGATATTGTGCTAACATATGAATAATGTCATCAAAGAACTTGTGTCAAAATATTGATGCCTATTATGCAACGGGTACTCTAAAAGCATTCTTGTCGGGAAGAATTAGCTACTATTTCGGTTGGTCTGGTCCTAGTATTACTATGGATACTGCCTGCTCCTCAGGCCTTGTATCTCTACACTATGCTTGCCAATCTCTTCTCACTGGAGAATGCAATGCTGCTATCGCTGGAGGAGTAAATATTATTACTAGCCCAGATCTTTACATTGGGCTTGGTCGCGGATCATTCTTATCTCCTACAGGGGGTTGCAAGTCCTTTGACGCTTCTGCAGATGGTTATTGTCGTGGCGAAGGATGTGGACTCTTTGTACTGAAGAGACTATCGGATGCTATTGCGGATCGTGATCCTATCATTGGAACTATTTCAGCTTCTGCAGTAAACCAAAGTGGTACTACTCATTCCATCACCTTCCCACATGCTAACACTCAGGCTGAGCTGTACAAGAAGACCTGTGACATTGCTGGCCTTCATCCTCATGAGATCTCCGTTGTGGAAGCCCATGGAACTGGTACCCAGGCTGGAGATCCTATCGAGATGCAGAGTATCCGAACTTGGTATGCCCAGAAAAGAAGTGCCAGCAATCCTCTATATGTTGGCTCTGTTAAAGCCAATATAGGTCATGCCGAAACAGTAAGTACTTTCTTTGCTTTTTTTGACTTTATAATGAGTGTTCTATGTGGCATTCATAAGTATTAATGAAAATATCATTTTACGTCAGGCTTCTGGGGCTGCAGCTACCATGAAGGTTCTTCTCATGCTTAAACACAAGAAAATCCCTCCTCAAGTGGGTTTCCGGAGCCTGAACCCCAAGATCCCACCGATTGAACCAGACAATATAGTTATTTCCAAAACATGCCAAGATTGGAAAGCCTCAAAGCTTGCCGCATCAGTGAACAATTACGGCGCTGCCGGTTCTAATGCAAGTGTATTGATTGAGGAGGCTCCTCAAAGCTATATTCGTAACGGAATTGACCCTCGATCTGCCGTTGTCACTCTGTCTGCAAAATCCGTTGATTCACTTGAAAGAATGAGAAAAAATTTGTTGTCCTTCCTAGATGCAAATCCCAACGCATCCATTCAAGACATTGGATATACTACCACTGCTCGCAGAATGCATTATTCTCATCGTTTGGCCGTTGTAGCTACCTCTGTTGAGGAGTTGAGACAACAGCTCAATTCGGCAACTATTTCAACAGAAACCAAGGAAATGCAATTTGCCTTTGCCTTCTCCGGTCAGGGAAGTCAGTACATTGGCATGTGCAAGGAGCTATATGATACGGAGCCTAGTTTCAAGTCAAACATTGATAAATGTCAGTCTCTGCTTGTATCTATTGGATTCGAAGGTTTTCTGCAGTATATCTACGCTCCGGAAGCTAAAGAATTATCTGACCCTAAGGTAGTTCAGCCAGCCATTGTTGCCATTGGCTACTCTCTCGCTCAGCTTTGGATGTCTTGGGGTGTCAAACCAGATTTCACCATTGGCCATTCTTTGGGAGAATACACAGCTGCTATTATTTCTGGAATTTTGAGCTTGGAAGATGCACTGTGGCTGGTTGCTCATCGCGCTCAACTGATGTCTGAGCATTGTGCGCCCCAAACCGGAGGAATGCTGTCCATCAACACAGACCTTGATACAGTCAAGGCAATACTGAGCAGCATTGGTACTCACCAACTCTGCATTGGTTGCATTAATAGCCCACAAGATGTTGTAGTATCTGGTCCAAATACCGATATCGATCGACTTGAAGAATATATCAAGTCCAATAGCATTTGCAAGTGCGTGAAAATTCCGGTTACTCATGCTTTCCATTCCAGTGCTATGGAGCCTATGTTGGAAAAGTACGGAGAAGTCACTTCCCAAGTTGCTTTTAAGTCGCCTATAATTCCTATTGTTTCCAATATGAATGGGAACGTTATCATAAGCAAGGGAACTTACAATGCCGAGTATTTCGTGCAGCATGTAAGAAACACTGTTCGATTCTCGGATGGTGTCAAAAGCTTGGTGAATAGTACTATCAAGTCCAAGAAGCTTATCTGGATAGAGATTGGAGCTCATCCTGTCTGCACTCCAATGACAAAAACTACTCTACAAACCATTCCATCTGAGAGTTGGACATTCATGGTTTCTAGCCGCAAGCAAACCAGTCCGTGGAAAATCTTGAATGAGAATTTGAGGCAATTATATGTCCATGGTTTTGCTGTCAACTGGCTTGAATATCATCGGGCTTTCTCCAAGTCACTTCAAGTTATTAAACTACCTTCTTATCCGTTCAATGAAGCAAGCTTCTGGGTTAATTACAAAGATCGAGGTTTATTACCAGAGTCTAAGGTAGAGCCTGTTCAGAAGGCCCCAGAAAATAAGCCCAAGTATACTCTACTGGAATCTGTTGTCAAAATGCCAAACAACAACGACAAGATGGCTATCTTCGAATCTTCTACTGGTTCAGAAATGCTAACCAAGTTCATAGTAGGCCACACAGTCCTTGGATACGCTTTATGCCCAGCCTCAGTCTATGTTGAATTGGCTCTGTCTGCTGCGCGTCACTTATGCTCAGCAGAACAGGGTGTATTCACGGTCAAGGATCTATCAATTCTTTCTCCTTTGGTTCGCCAAGATAACCCACGTACAATTCGACTACAAATGCAATACTCTAAGACAGACTCCCTGTATCCCTTTGAGATATTTTCGTATGAAGCTGGCAAGCTTGAGAGTAAAATCCGCCATGCTCATGGAAAAGTCATTGCCAATACCGAATCATCTCTGAAGCTTACCTTTGGCCGTATTCAACAAATGGTGATTGGTTGTACCAGCAATTTTACATCTGACGATGATAAGATTTTGCAAACTCTTCACTGTCGTATGATATACAATGCCTTCTCACGTGTTGTGAGCTACAGTCCTGATTATCAAGGAATGAAGAAAATTTCCATTAGAGATAATGGGTTTGAAGGATATGCTAAAATCAAGCTGGAAAAGTCTTCTGGTGGCCATTTCTGCGTGCACCCCTTTTTACAAGATTGTTTCCTGCAGGTCGCTGGATTTGTCGCTAATGTTAGCGATCTTTGTCAATTTGACGAAGTCCTTCTGGCTACCAAGGTTGAAGAAGCTCAATTTCTTTCCCAAGAGATTTCTGAAACAGCCGACTTGGATGTCTATACCAATCTAACCATGATTGATGAAGAGAATGTTATAGGTGATGTCTACATTCTCACAAAGACTGGTAATATTGTTGGGAAAATTGGTGGTGCCCATTTCAAAAAAATGCGCACACCTGTCCTCAAACGCGTTTTGGAAATGTCTGTGCGTCAATCGGCTCAACCAATTGCTAATGGAAGTGGAGCAACGTCCTCTGCTGTCGTTCACAAGACTTCTTTTATCAAACGTACCTCCAATCAGACTCCGCAATTTACCATGGGAAATCAAGACTTTGTAGTCAAGGTTGTTGCAGATTGCCTTGGAGTCTCTGAAAACACTATTTCCAACGATGCTTCATTGATCGAAATGGGAATTGATTCTCTCATGTCCATCGAATTGATTGCAAATCTCCAAAAGTTTGTTCCAAATGCCAAATTATCTTCAAGCTTGTTTATGGACTGTCGTACTATTGGAGAAGTCAAACAATACCTCGCTGCTTTATCTACTCCCATCGTCAACGGCACTTCTATTGTTAACGAACAAGAGATTTCAATCAAGAATGACATTACGCTTTCTCAGATTCGCGATATCATTGCCGAAGCCTTGGGAGTTGATGCTGCAGAAATTGATCCAAATACGCAGCTGGCAGAACTTGGTGTTGATTCGCTCATGTCCATCGAACTACGCTCGAAGTTGCAGGAGTTGACTCCAAACGAATTGCCCAATAACTTCCTGGTTGATTACTCGACGCTACAAAATGTCTACAGATATTTTGAAAGCTTATCAAGCACCATGGCATATTCTTCTGTGGTCAGCGTTTCTAGTTCTGAGCAAACAGAAGTTCAAAATTACAGCAGCCAGGATATTCGTTCGTCTGTGCGATCTCTTTTAGCCTCATTACTCTGTGTTGAAACTCATGAAATCAAAGACAATGACTCTCTGGCTGATCTGGGTATAGATTCTTTGATGTCCATAGAATTGGCTTCCAAGCTCTCAGATGATTTTGGTCTTACTTTGGCAACATCGGACTTGATGAACTACATAACTTTTGAGGATTTAGCTTCAGATATTGAAAGAATATCCCAAAATGTTCAAAGAACTGTCAAGTCTCGGGTTACTGTCTCAAGTGTCTCAGTGAACACGAGCACCCAAATCACCAAACCTACTCCCAGCCAACGACAACTCAATGTTTCCACTGGAATTGCTGATGTGATTGAAGCTATGAATAGCGTACAACAACTGTTCCCTGAGAAGGCTGCAGAAACCGGACTGAAAGGTTTCATTGACGAGGTAGATCCAAAACAAAATCTGCTTGTTCTTAGATACATAATGGATGCTTTCTCTCAACTTGGATGTGATTTGGCCTCCATGGCACCTGGAACTCGTATTCCTGCTATGAACATGATTCTTTCTGAGCATGCTCGTCTCAAATCTCGTCTTTTTGATATCTTGGAGTGGATGGGTGTCATCAACAGAGAGCCTGGCAATATTTTCGTTAGATCTTATAAAGATATAAGCAATATATCAGGATCCGATATCCTGCTTCAAGACTTGTGCAGTCAATATCCAGTCTTCGAAACTGACAACCTTCTGCTATCAAAGACGGGCTCTAAACTCGCTGACTGTATCACTGGCAGGGCCAGCCCTCTAGAGATACTTTTCAAGAACGAAGAAGCTTCAAACTTGATGTTCAAGTTTTATTGCGACTCTCCAATGTTCAGTACCGCTGTCATACTACTCAATGAGATTCTTCAGAAATTGCTATCTGTACCAAATGACGAGCCTATTCGTATCATTGAAATTGGTGGTGGCACTGGAGGAACCACGGCTAAGATTTTGCCTGTTCTGCAGAGGCTTAATCGGAAGATCAAGTATACCTTCACCGATATCTCCAAAGCATTCGTTCTCAAGGCAAAGAAGAAGTTTGCTGCATACGATTTCCTTGATTACACCGCCTGCAATATTGAAGAGCTACCTGAAAACTTTGCTGATGGAGCTGTCTATGATATAGTAATTGCTACTAATGTCATCCATGCTACACAGAACATTCGTCATACTCTTACTAACATCAACGGATTACTTACTAAAAATGGTGTGCTCATCTTGTCGGAACTGACCAAGGACTTGTACTGGTTCGATCTCGTGTTTGGCTTACTATCTGGATGGTGGCATTTTACTGATACCGAGGTTCGCAACCATGCCATTATGCAACCTGAAGTCTGGCGTGAACAGCTAGTTTCTACTGGATTCCACGAAGTTGCCTGGGCTCAAAGCTCATCTTCTGATATTGCAGTGCAGCGTATCATTGTTGGCCGCAAGACGCTTGATGGCAAGCAGCGAGTGAATTCTCTAAACGAGTCTGTGTCTGTTCCCAATAAGAGCCATCCGCCAGCTGTTGATTTTTTAAAAGCACATGCTGCGGTGAATCCTACAAGGAATTCCAAACCAACTCAGCCAAAGCATATTGAAAACACTGAATTCAATGGTAAAAATAATTTGGTTACTATTACGGCAACTCCTCCTCTAGGCGACAATTATACTGTTGCTATGGCCAATCTTTGTCAAGCATACTACACTGGCATGTATTTGCCAGTAAACGCTATAAGATCTCATATCTATTTTGAAAAGGTTCTCAATTTCGACTTAAATGTTGAGAGATTCCAAGAGGCTGTCGATATTTCTCTATCAAGACATCCCATTCTTCGTTCTCGTGTACACAATAGCCAGTTTCACATTAATACGTGCTCCGAGAATTATGTAGTGGATGAGGTTATCGATCTGTATGGAAAACAAGAGAGCGAGATAAACAAAGCTATCCAAACTATCCGAAACCAAAGGCTGAAGGCTACTTTCGGAGAAGATAAGTGGCACTTTTGGTATTGTATAATCCACATCAATAAGCAAAAATCCATTTTGGTGCTCGATGCAGGTAAGGATGTTAGATTATGGTAACTACGAAGAAGTTCTCTAACAACATTTTGAAATCAAGATGCAATTATTTTGGATTTTGCCTCTGTTTTGACCTGGTGCAAGGAGTTGGCAGCTTGTTATTTTGGTGAAAGTCACACTTTGCCCTCTGCTGCTACACTTACATATGGCCATTATATTACAACATACTTGCAATTGCAACGTTTGGAAGATTACAGCAAAGCCCAAAGAGACTACTGGTGGAAACGCATCAATTCCTTGCCCGAGGCTACCAAATTGCCCAAAAAAGACAACTTGCCTTCATTTGCAAAAAGTCCTGGTTTTGAAGTCCGACGTACTGGTATATCGGCAAACGAATGGGAACAAGTATCTAAATCCATTACCTCACGAGGTCTTCAAGTCTCCACAGCGCTCTCGGTTCTTTTCGCAGAAGTTATTGCAATGTACACGGGAACAGATCATCTTTGCATTAACATTATGTTCTTGAATCGTTTGCCTTTGCATGAGCAAGTTTGGTCTATCATGGGTAACTTTAACAGTACTTTGCTGTTGGAATTCGATTTCCGTAATGAGGAAGAAAGCTTAGAAACTCGCATACGCCGTACACAAAAGCAATTCTTACAAGATTTGGAAAATTCAACCCTGGTTACAGCTACTGAAGTGATTTCAGAATTGAACAGTCGAAGAGGCTCACTCATGGAACCTTACAGGTAGGCTAAACAAGCTGCGCTCATTCTTTTCACTTCTATGTACTAACAACATATCTAGTACCATTGCCTTTGTCAGTCTATTACCTTTCCAGAAGCAGCTTAAAAGTCTCACTGAGCGCGATCGTACCTTCTTCTTTGATCCTGTGTATGAAAATGAGGTTCAATACTCTGTCTTGGAGACTGCTGGCATGGAGATAGACCATCAAGTCGGCTTGGATAAAAATGGTAACCTTGTGATGAACTGGGATTCCATTCGTGACGTTTTTCCAGACGATATGATTCAAGAAATGGTTGATATGTTTAGAATCAAGGCACTCGAACTCTCTCAATCTTCAACTTGGAATGCTACTACTCGCGAGTTGGGACATCCACTCAATCTGGAAGGAAGACTTCTTGCAAATGCTACCACCACCGGTTTAATTCACTCACAATTTATTCAAATGGCTATTACACATCCTGAATACACAGCTGTCATTTCACCAAACAAGAAAATATCATATGGAGAACTTCTCTCTATGACTATCCAACTTGCCAGTCATATCAAGAACAATTTTGATATCCAACATGGTGATTTAGTCTGCATATCCATGCCACGTGGCTGGGAGGAAATAGTAGCCGTTGTTGCCGTTGTGATGGCAGGTGGAGCCTATGTACCAGTGGATTCCAGTCTCCCAATAGAGCGCCGCCAAGCAATTTACAGAATGACTAAGACCAAACTCATTATGACAAGCTGCGAGCTTGCTGTTCTTGAACCAACTCCAGTCCTCCGCGTTGACAAGTTCTTCAGTAAAGAATCTCATGCAACTTTTGACAGCATACCTCCTCAAACAAACAGCCAAGACGACATAGCCTATGTCATTTTTACTTCTGGTTCGACTGGTACTCCCAAAGGAGTTGTCATTTCTCATCGCGCTGCTGTAAACACCATTTCTGACATTAATCAGCGCTTTTCCGTGACTTCTGAGGATCGCACACTGGCCTTGGCATCTTTGTCCTTTGACTTATCCGTATGGGACATCTTTGGCCTTCTTACCTGCGGCGGCGCAATAGTCATGCCATCTGAAGATGGTCGTCGCGATCCTGCTGAGTGGGTAAAGGCTATCAAGGAGCATCATGTTACTGTTTGGAACTCTGTGCCTCAGCTTGTTGATGTCGTTGTCCTATGGATAAACTCCAGTCAGGATAACTCAATTTCCGATTGCTTTGCATCCATCAGATTAATTATGATGAGTGGCGATTGGATTCCAGTTAATTTGCCAAAGAATATCCGAGAGCTTTCGTCGCGTCATCGTCAAGTAGCCGCTGCCACCCAAAAGCCCCTTCGAGTTATTTCCCTTGGAGGAGCTACAGAAGCGTCTATTTGGTCGGTTTATCATGAGATCGATGAATCTTTCAACCTGGATGGAACTGCCTCTTCTGTTCCGTATGGTAGACCGCTGTCTAACCAAACTTGCCATGTACTTGATAAGCATTTGAAGCGTTGTCCCAGTCATGTCATTGGAGATTTATATATTGGAGGTAAAGTAATACAATATTAGTTCAACTGAATACCAAAACAATTACTGACGTTGTGCTCATCAATGATTAGGGGCTGGTCTAGCTATCGGATACTACAACGCCCCGGATTTGACAGAGAAGGCATTCTTCATTCACCCTAAAACAGGAGAGCGCCTATATCGCACTGGCGATCTTGCAAAATACTTACCAAACGGTGACCTTATTTTCTGTGGTCGAGCCGATTTTCAAGTCAAGGTGCAAGGATATCGTATTGAATTAGGTGAAATAAGCGCTGCCCTGGAAACTCATCCTGACGTCAAGACCTCTGTCGCTAACGTTATTGGTAACAAATCCTCCGGTACCTGCCTCATTGCATACTACACTCTGAAGAAAAGTGGTTCCGTGTGTGAAAACACCCTTCGCGATCTTATTGCTTCCAAGGTCCCATCTTACATGGTTCCATCGTATTTGCTCGAGATCGATGCTATCCCGCTGACTGTCAATGGAAAAGTTGACTTGAAGCGACTCCCTGTACCAACAATTAGTGAAAAGAAGGAGGATGTTGATACTAGCTCTCACACTGAAACGCAGGCTGCTATTTATGCCATCTGGAAAGATGTGCTTCAAATTAACTCAGTCGATTTCAACTCCAATTTCCTTGACGTTGGTGGTAACTCATTTGCATTGCTTCATATGCGAGGAAAAATCCAAAAGCATTTCGGTGTAAATGTTCCGTTATCAAGCCTAATGAAGAACTTTACTATACGTTCGCTATCTTCGGAGGTTGACCAGTTAGTTTCAAGATGCCGCCCAACTGTTTGGGATCCGATTGTACCAATTCAAACTCAAGGCGACAACCCGGCAATATTTTTAGTTCATCCTTCCGGTGGAAACGTCTTCTGTTATACTGAACTATCCAAAAAACTTGGTGACAACCAGCCTATCTATGGTTTACAGGCTTATGGCTTCGAACCAGATCATGAGGATCCGGTCGAGAGTATTTGCGACATCGCCTCCAGTTATATTACTGCAATGAAGCGCGTTCAGCCTGTTGGTCCGTACCATCTTGGAGGATGGAGCTCAGGCGGTCTTGTTGCAATTGAAATGTCAATACAGCTGTTAAATTCCGGAGATTCCGTCTCACAGGTTCTCATGATAGACTCGCCTGCTCCTGGTGGCTATGGAGGCGACCCTTCAGAGGAAAAACTACGTAAATGGTTTTATGACGATGTTACTGGACTTGACCAAGCTGATTCCAATACAGAACTTGATGGTCGAGGTCTCAAAGTGTTTAGCAGTATTATTCGTGCTGAGCGCAGGTGGAAGCCTTTGCTGGTAGAGAGCCACGTCGCGGACGGTATCAAAATCGTCTTGTTCCGTGCAACTGACACCAAAGAACAAAGCGAATTACTATTGCACAGTTCTGCCGAAAAGGAAGACTGGGGCTGGAGAAACGTGCTGCAAGAAACCTTTGGATGCGATCTCTCTAACATCTTCATGGTGAAAGGCGATCACTTCAGCATTATGAAGACACCAGCCATTGGCCAAATAGCCAATCATATCAAAAATTTATTAGAAAAGGAAAAGCTTGATAGAAATGAAATCGTTTATGAGCGCAGATGACCTATGAGAAAGTATACATATCTCATTTGAAAGAGTATACACAATATATATTTTTATTAAATAAATCCTTATCGTTTGCCGAAGAAGATGTCTGGAATATATGCTTTGGGCTATGACGAAGACAAGTGAATTTAGTCGAAGACTGTCTATTTGGCAATATATTTACTCCATGAAGCATGTCTTTCTATAGTTTTGTGTTATTGATTATCTATAATATTGATTTGCACCAAAGTAATACAGCAGACTGAAAGCACATTTGATCAAACTCATGATGAAAATTGAAGGCTTTTGGAAGGGCATAGGCAGCTAAAGCGGGAACGCTGCAGCTGTTAATTTATATAATAGTGCTAAGAAATATCTAACGCAATATTTCTACTCTGGAACTTAGAATTTTCTCAGAATCAAACCATGCACATCCATGTAGTCTAGACCTGCAATCTCTTTATGGAGAGGGTAGACATGGTTGACTTTACCAGTCAATCCATTACGCTCGATATCCAAGACCATGACACCGGGCAGGCCACCAGGAGTGAACATAGGGTCGCCCTTAACGGTAATAGGACCACGAAGACTGCCTACAATGTGCTTGCAGTCGGGAGTAATCTCAGTCCAGTCAACAGTTCTACGTATAGGAGGAGATACTGTAGTATCATTCAAGAATATTTCATTGACAATCTTCCATTGCAAAACATCAACGATCTTCAAACTGGGAATGGCTCGATCAGCTACCCAAACTAGTCTATCATTGATCTGGGTGATAGCATGGATATCAGAGGCATTGCTGTTGAAGTCCATAACCTTCGTAATCTCAGGCATGTTAACAGAAGGATCTTCGTTCAGGTAAGCCGTAGCGTTGAACTTGTACCAGCTAAAGCCAGTGGAGGGAATATATGGTCTGAAGGCCATGTTGATGAAAGAGTTGCCACTGTAAGGAAGCGCCCAGCAAGTTGCTCCATAATAGTGGGTTTGATCATACTCCGAGACAATTTCCATAGGTGTTTTTCTATAGTCAATAACAAAGCCACCTGTGTGAAGTGGATTAGCAAGCATAAAAACAGCCATCGTATTCCCCAATGAAGATAGTTACCTCCACCAACAAGAGAGACGAAGGCAAGATTGTTTGTCTCAGTTTGGTTCAACTCGAACACACAAGGAACAATGTTGTTAGGTCGAGCTGGACCTTCGCATGGTAAGCCACTAACAGTTTTGCAAGACACAACATCAAGAGTATCCACAAGCTCAAACTTGTTGTTCTTGAAGTCGGTTGAAATCTTATGGGCAGCCTTTCCAAAAGAATTAGCAACCAAATAGTACTTCTCATCATAGGTAGGAATGACCGCATGAACACCAGATTGATTGGTTGCTGGATTGATAGGCATAAGCAGGCAGGAAACAGGCTTTCTAGTGTCCGCTTGAAAGATAACAACATGGCCAGTGCCTAAGAATGAAACACTGGCGTGGGTCTGGTCACGGTTGAACCAAATCAAGTGAGGAACTACAGGAGTAGATCCAGTTGTTTCGCGACATAGAGTAGTTGTTTCATTCGCCAAATCAATAAAGAACGGTTCGCTTTTGTTGTCTTTTCCAAGTGCTTGTTCACTGCTAAGAATATAGATACCTCCACCGTATTCAAGTTGTTGAGAGGAGTTGGTGGGATCAACCGAAGGTGACTGTATAAGGTCAATTAGCCAAGTACTGTAATAAAATTTAGAAATAAGAGATATACCTGATCCATAGCCCATACTTCCCAGTTCTTGTACTGAGTTTCAGGTATGCAATGAGATGCAGCAGAGATAGTAGCAAAAGTAGCAGCCAAAGCCGACAGTAGAGCAAAGATCTTGGTCATCGTAGTAGTCTCTTGGGTGAAGAGAAAGATCCCACAAATTGTTGACTATATAACACATTTATGGTGAATTCTCCCAAGTGGATACACAACAGTAAGGTAACGTAGGCAGTTTTCTATTTTAAAGTCCATGTACCGAAAAGACTTTCAATTGGATAATTGGACCGAGCCTCTTGGAACGAGAACATTATTAAAATGATAAAGCTTTAACCGCTGCGAATAAAAAGTGTAAAGCCACCTTTTGTGATCACTCGATGGTCTGATGCATCAAGTTAAAAGGGAATTTGAAATTAAATGTATACTACTTTACTCTTATGAGTCATCTTCTTATCCTGTCAAAAGAATTAATTGACAGGGTGCAGATGATGTTTGTTAATATTATGTATTGCACTTTCTCTTGCTGTCAGATTTAGATGCAAATCAAGCCGCAAACGAAGGAATGGCATATTAGCGCAGAGAAAGGTACAAAGAAAGGCACAGCATAAAATTCACAAACACAAAGCATGAAAGTCACGAACACAGCATATAGTTATTCCCACAGGACCATTTAACAAAAGATAACGGAAAGCAACGATGGGCTGTTCATGTATTATTGGATCGTGAGTTATGGAATCTGGCGTAACCAGCCGAAGCAATCGATAGGATGATGCTTATTTGCGCACAGCCAATGTTGAATCGACCGGGTAGCACAAACGGGGAACATTGTGGCCACGGTCGTGTATGCAAAATTTTTGCTGGGCTTGTGCAGAGACGAAAATTATTACCACCAATACTGGTCTCCCCCAACCATGCACAGATTTCGAATGTACGTTGTACATAAGGAGCCTACACACGCACAAACACACGCATACAAATACGCATAAATACATGAAGTTTACGCGTAAAAAATGTGCGTGCATGAAAATAAACAGTAACAGTGCCCGAAAATAGAAAATAATGTTGCTGAACGACATCAGAACACTCTGTTCTCATAGAGATTGTATAAGCTACTTTTCTCTACATGTTTGCATGTATGTGGGTGTGTGGCAAGGTACATAAAGTGGGGGGAGGAAATGCAAATCGTGGGGGGTGAGGGTATCGCCTCCTCTCCCCCATCGTACATCCCCCATCTCCCCAAAGCCACAGTTAGTGACACCACGCAAAGAGCTGTGCCATACCGAGCATGATCGCATTTGGTCCTTCCATCCTATATACTCCGAAGCATTGGTGGCCATCGGAACGGCTGGTACAAATATGGCATAGGGCCCTATCAAGTCCTTAATGGCACGTTGTCAGCTCATTAAAATCTTCATTCTTTGGCGGCAATGTGGTAAAGCCTCATGATCTAAACCAAATCTAGCTATAGACAAACCAAATTCTAGTATTCGGAACACGTCGATTATGATATCTTGCGCGTCTAATCAGAGTCATGTGAATGTTTCGAACTACGACTCTGATCCTGCAATGTGTGTTATATGAGAGAAGCAGACTGTGGTTTTGACTGGCACTAGAGCTTTATAAAATTGTAAATGAAGGCTTAAAGTTAGTAGTGCTGTGTTTTAGACACCAAAGTAATGTAAGGGTAATGCAGCAGTAAGCAGAATACTTGTCATGATAAAGGTAAATACGAATGATATCAGTTTAATAAAAAAAAAGTTGAGTATCAAGACGAGATTGGAGAGTGTTAGTATATGTACCTTATGATAACAATACTTGGTGCAAATAGTTGTTTATTACGACTCCAAGATCATTGAGGAAAGGTGATCATGGAGTTTTCTATTTTTTTCTCCAGGTGCTGGTGAGTATAGCAAAGTAATCTCGCCTATAATGGGTGACTGTGCTTTATTCTATAGGTTTTATAACTAATTTCGAGACAAGTGAAGATCAAGCAATATAAGTGTATTTATTAAGTTTTAGCGATGCAAACGAAACAAATGAGATATAGTACATGATGAGATGTAAAGTGACGGAGTCATCATATTCATACAACTCTTGGGTTACTTTTCATGGAGTCAGTCATTGAAATTGTCTCTGGTCACACAATCGCAATGAGTTTTTTTAGTGCGTGGAAGCAGAGAGAGTTGATTCTATAGCGTGAAGTGTCCAAGTATTTCGGATAGTTCTACAAGAGTCAATGACAAACAACATTTGCAATAAAAGTGATCGTATCATGGTTCGCATTATACAAGCCTTGCTAAGAAATGTTTGTATACAGTCTTTATGTGGCAACTTTTCTTCAAAGTTCTGACCATGAATATGAAGCGTTTTTCTTCAATTCTAATGATGCTTTTCATGGATATGACTTTGCGAGTTAAATTCAAGAATCCATTTTTTTTTACAGCTACAGTTGCTATTGCGACACACAAGTACATCCGAAGTTTTCAAATTAAATAAAAGACTTGTATCAATGAATGTTGGCGTATTGTATAATAAACACACCAAGGTGCTGATTCCAGCAAGAAGTAAAATCAATTTCATATGTATTTCGATAAATTAAGAAGCATACAGCTTTTTCAGCCAAACGATACAGAGCATAGATGTTTGATTATCAAAGTATTCATAAATATAATTGATCATATTCAATGAGGGATTCTCGTATTCGCCAAAAGCAAATTAAATAGAGTATCTCGGTGGGTGAGATTATGTGCTGCAAAATTGAAGTCACAATTTTCCTTCTGCCTGAAGGAACATTCAATTACAAATCCTCAATTCTGGCATGAATGAAGGATGCAGCGAAATGTGATAAAGCGAGAGGAACCAAACGCTCCACCCTCGCTTGCTTATCTTGCAGAAGTGTCCGACAAAAGTGCAATGGTGAGCCTCCAGAAGGTCTACTTGATCAACACTCCAATGCCTCGTTAAGGGATTCTCCCGTCAAATCACTACAGCCTTGCGATCGTTGCATTATAAATCACAACGAGTGCCTTTGGAATAAAAGTAGAAGGTTTGGTCGGCCCCGCAAGGCGCAGAGGACTGCAGGCATTCAGCCAGGTCGAACCTCACCAGCATATTCAAGTTCTACTGGTGAGATTGACTCTTGTGGTTCGTCTGCTAGCTTTCCTATCTTTACCGCTGGCACAACTTCCTCTCGATCACCTACTGAAGGCGAAGCTCCCAGTCAGTCCAATGGTGGAAAGAATCCCATCCTTGACGAAAGTTTTATTAATCTGTCCGATGTTTTGTCATTGATGCAGACCGACGTGGACTCATTACATTGGTTTGAGCAAGGAAAGATGAACCTGGAAGGTTCCTCTTCCATGACTTTAGGCGAAAGTACATGGGTCCCAACTATGGATCAAAATTCTTTAAATATGCAGGAAAACACTGCACCAAAGCAAACAAATGAATGTATCTCTTCTAGAGACGTTTCCCTAGATTCATTGACACATTTGACATCATCTCCACATTCCTCAAGCGTTTTTATTTCGAGCGTGGGTTTCAGCGAAGAAAGGAAAGATAAATTGAGCGAAATCATCCTTGAGGGTCTCCAACGGTACGTCGACCTGTCCTTGGATCCACCACCCATGATATCTAGATACGCAGCACAAATACAGAAAGCCTTCCTGGAATCATCGGAGACAAGATCGCCTGGGGGAAAGTCACTTTACCTGGCGATGGCGGCTGCAGGTTATCGAATGGCAGGAGAGGATTTCACTTTGGCTGATAGTTTGTTTGAAGATAGTTTTAATCGCATACAGCAGTACCTGTCAAACAGTGAACGTGGCCCTCCAGATATCATAGATGCAGTTGACGCTATGTACGCAATTCAGGCTTGTTCAGTTCTTGCACCATACGCCTATGGCACTCGAGATGTGTTCAAGGCTAAAGAACTTTTGCTTGGAGCAGCACAGCTCGTAATCCGTCGTGGTTTGCACCAATTGGACTCACCGGAATCTAGCAACAATCAACTTTCATTTCGAGCACAGGCGCTTGAGCTCCAGATCGGTTCAGGGGAGAGGACAGGATGTAAATGTCGGCAATTTGAGTCTTGTGCAGCCTGCTTTACAGAAGCTCTCCGGCAGACATGGTGGGAGGTGAGTGGAGAAGAATACTGGTTTTGCACTCAGTTTCATAGGTTTAACGTGATTGTCTATGAAGCTTTACGTTTGCAATGCCATTTTTTGGTCGTCAACGTCCAAAGCCGGGCCGAACGACGGTAGCATTCTAAGCTTGCAGAGTTCTACAAAAGCTCCGAAAGGAATAGACTTGGTGAGTCTTGGACATCAGAAGCGAAGTTAAGCCCCTTCCTCATTCTCATCACCTAATTTGTGTTTTAGGATAACGGCCTGGCGAGTGGCATATGGAAACTTCGCATCCGCTGTGCTGCCATTCTGGTCGAGTCGCTCAGCGTCGAGCGAGCACAAGGCAGCACCGCCAAATCCAGACTGCAAGCGCTGGACACAATGATATCCAACCTGCAAAAGGCGCTACGTGGGTGTGATCGCTCCCTTATTGTGAAAAAGGAGAACGAGAATAGCACAAAACTTCACATTATGATTGTAGCAAGTGAGCTCATGCTCTATGGGTAAGTGCAAACCTTTGGAAAGAAGGAGCTTACCAGTTTATATTCATCCTCTTATTACTAATTTTATAGAGCTCAAATTCATCTACATCGACTTCGATGGGTTCCTTTCTTCAACCTGAAGTTGCGAGCTTGCTCGTTCAATGTCATGAACACTGCTGATATAAGTGAGGGAATCCCTGGCCAAGTGTCAAGCACGAGCGAACTTCACTCTTTCATCAATGAGTTGGAAAACGAGACAGATTACGAATTAGCTCGCCAATCTCTGGCGACTATCCATTCCGTGAGTTGACAGACTGTTGATGGCCCAGCTTGCTATTTAGCGCTTACTTTTTCTCCGATTCGATAGTGCGCAGATAAGATCTTCAAGTTGATCCCAAATGAAGCAGAGGAAGGATGCGAAAAAGCTAGGCAGAAATCTAATTCGATAGCTACAGACTTGCCAATCACGACATTCTATCGATGGCCCTATTTTGCCTGCGTCCAAGTGATAGCAGCGTTTGGCCAACTCATTGGTTTGACAGCGCATCGACGATGCTCATCTTGCCGACCTTCCACTTTGCATATATCTGAAACGACGATTGGCCTTTGCATGGACTCACAGTGTACACCTGATGAGCTGATCGCCTTTCCACATAAGAGCGAGGACAATACCCAGCACATTAAATGGTTGCGTCTGGAAGCATGCAGCAATTTACAGCTGGCAGAGAGCATGCTACTTTGCATGGAAGCCACCTGGCCGTACGCTGAGAATTGTAAGGATGAGGTTGAGGCTTGCCGTACAGCTATAGAAGGCATTGGTGGGGTTACTGGCTTGGAATACAGTTTATAGCCTGTGGACACGATTGGGTGCATCCAGTGAATCTTGTGATAGATAGAATCCAAACATCTAGTTATAAATCATCTAATCAATACTTTACGCATTTCGTGCAAACCTCGCGCCATCCGTGATATGATGTATAATCACTGTTGTTAGATCTGCAATTCGCACGTGGGTCCTGGACGGTCTCATGTTGGTCAAAAACTTCTCGATAACAGGCTCTACCTAACATTGGTGCTAGTTGATCATTACTTTGGTAAATCGTAGAGGCAGGTAAAGGCACGACATGAAAACTTGCTCATGTTGGATAGTAATAGGACAAGTTAGATCTGTCAATGTTGTGTGTGAACTTTCATCACTGATTTCACCAATTGTTGGCAAGCTTCATATATAAGAATGCCTTTATTAAAGCATCATGCATTCTTAAACTTTATAATTTTGAATATGTCGTATTTATCTTGTATCAGGATTTTTTTGTAATAACAAAAAGGTCTTAAATACGATATCAATATATAATTTGAACGAAGCTATCCTATCGTTCTGATATTACTGACTGTTTAAGAAAGGGAGAGGGGGGGGGGGTTTTCTACACCACAAACCAGTCTATAGAGAAAGGCTTTCTAATATCTACTGAAGGATTTGTCTCTTTCCTACGGGCTCATGGTTTTCACCATTCAAGTAGTGTGAGTGGTATTTGAAGCATGGACATGCAGGCCCTCTATTAAAAAAGAACTCGTCACGAACAGACGATTCAGGCTTCTTGCGAGCAAATGGAGTGAACAATCTTTGCTCCGGCAATTTTACCTTGGAGCATCGCTTCAATACCACTTTGGACTCCGGCCAATCCCCCGTCCCACTTGACTATTGTGGTCGGGAGGAGACAATCTTCAACCAAGAGTTTATAAGCGTGACCTTTGTCAAAGCTGCACCACTGCGTTGCAAGTCGACGATCTGCTTCCAATTGACTTACAGTAGGTTTTTCGGTCAGTAGATTGAAGACGCTCAACGGTCGGCCTAACGTTGAGTGCACCAACGCGAATGTGGTGCGAACATTTGGAATGTGTTGCTCAATGGGCAGTAATGTATGAACATGTCCTCCCTTCTCTCCGAGCGAATGGGCGCAGGCCGCAGCCGACTCGGGCGATGAGAAGCAGTCGAGCGCATGAGCGAGGTGAGGAAATAAGGTACGCACCTCCGCGGCCGTCCGTTCCGGATCGTCTCGTGGCAATATAACGTCCGCTCCTAAATTCTGGAGCTTTTGACGAGCGTTGCTTGAAGCAGTTGTGATAACATGATAGCCAGCGATTTTGAGAATTTGAATGGCAAAGTTACCGCAAGAGGTATTCCCACCCCAGACGAGAACAGGCTTTGGCTCGTGAATATGCTCAGCGTTTATTGGCTCCAAAGAGAGCCCAAGACACGATGAAAGAGCATGAACGGCGGTCATAAAGCTCAAGCCTAACGTCGAAGCTTCATCAAGAGGCATATTGTCTGGTACTTTAATAACCAAGTCAGCATCCGTAATCAGATACTCTGCAAAAGAGCCAATCTCCGTGTCGTTGCCAGGTACCCAGCCGCACACTCGAGATCCAACCGGGATAAGCGATGAGTGGCTTTCGACGACTGTGCCGGCAAAATCTGTTCCTATCACATTCTCTTCCTTGCGATAGGCAGCTGAACGAGCGGGATCAAGGACATATGCATCAGGAGGGTTTTGTGCCGCGTACGCGACTCTTATGAGGACTTGGCCCTCAGAAGGTCTTGGTACCGTGCGTGTTGTATCCAGCGTTGCCTTGTATAGGACTTTTCCGACAATAAGGGCTTGCATCGAGGTCGGCGTCATAAGTGTAATTCTATGAATAAAGAAAGTAATTTTCACTGTAAATTCTCGGTATCAGCCAGCATGGCCTTATATAAAGTTGTCTTAGCAATAGGCTAAATTAAGTACCCGCGGGTATTTTTTGCTCGTTGTTTGCCAAAAATGTTAGGCATATTTAACTAACCGCTCGGCCCGCCGTTGGCTACTTTTCGCCTACTTATTGAACAAGGCTGTTCTCGTATATAAAAAGGAGCTGTAAGTATTCTCTTTGAACACTATACTCATATATTTATTTATCTATCATGTCATCATCTCAAGAGAACAAGTATGTGTCGAATCTTCTTCTATCTTAATGTCTTTTGTCTGGCTAAAACATTCATTTGTCTACTCACAGCGCTGCGCAACTGCCAGAAGGCACTAAAATCGATCTTCTTTACTGCCATGTCCTCCCAAATGCCCCTGAATTTAAGTTGGCGACACTCAAAGTCACCTACGAGCCTGGAGCTTTCACAGAGAGACATCGACATGGAAACGCTTTCGTCAGTGCATCAGTTCTGTCGGGCAGGGTACAATCGCAACTTAACGATGGTCCTATTGAAGAGTTTGGACCGGGTGATTCTTGGAGTGAAAACCCTGGAGATATCCACACAGTCAGCCGCAACGCTAGCAAGACTGAAGGCGCGTCTTTCATTGCTACTTTCGTGTGTCCAGTGGATCAGGAACAGTTTGTCATGTAAGTTATTAATGTTTTTACAGAGAGTACACGGGACTACCGCTCATTTTTAACTTGCTTCTCAGTTTCGACTGTCCTGCTTGCAAGGTTGTCAAAACGGCATAGAGCAGCTGAAGATATTAGTCATACATGTACTTGGTTGAGCACGTGACAGTATTTTGGAGACAATTAGATTGATCGTCGCCAGGGCTTTCTCTTAAGTTTTATTATGCAAATCAGTTTTCATATTGATTTAGCTTTACTAGAAGGATAGTATGACTAGCTATTGACATTCCAAAACCTATGTGATAAAAAAATTCTTAATTTCTGACAACTTCATATTTATATGGGTCATGAAGTTACGCCGCAAGAGCCTATTTAGTATTGTGCTCATATAAAGGCGGCAAAACACTGATGTTAGCAATCAAAGCCCTGAGGTTCGCCGTCACACAATATGCGGGCGCCGATTGGGGTCAATGCTCTCAGTGCTCATCACTCTTTGTATATGATGACTAAATTTGATTAGATTTCGTTGTAATATGGCTTTGAATCCCTTTTCGAAGAACACTGGAAGCATTTTTATTTGGTCAGTTCCATTCATAAGTATCATGAGATACTTCATTTCCATTCGTCGGAGTAAGTACATTCAAGAATTTCATTTCGCTTCGAGTTGATAAGTTAGTAAGATTTTAAGGCGGATAATGTAGTAAAGCCATTGTCACATAATCCTACACATAATAATTATCCATTTTTCAATCGCTCAGACCAACCTATTGCAATGTCTGAAATATTCTGGTACTAACCGAGTATAAGTGCTTAACATTAAGATTGCTATGTAGTTTCTCCTCAAAATGACTAATAGCTATGAGTTTTAATAAGTGCTTACAATGCTATGGTAAGGTAAAAGTTCATATCTCTGAAGTAAAATAAGTATGAAAATTTCTGGAAGTCTAAATTAGCAAAGTAAATTTCTCCTCACTTACAATGTATGGTTTGTATGTGCTTTCACCAATGTCTACAAATAAGGTCGAAGGACTTCCTGCGTATGGTCCCAAACCTTTCCCAGCACCTTCTCTCGAAGCAAAGGCATAACCTTTGCGTTTGGAGTACAGTCGCACTTATAATTGACGAGAAATAATCCATTTGCCGGATTCTCCAGCGAATTTATACCTGGCTGGCCGTTCCATGGAATGCCACGACCGCCAAAAGCAGCGCTGGTGCTTAGAAACAAATGCCTCTGTCCAGACTCCTCGTCGCTAATCGAGATTAGGCCAATCAGGGGCTGAAGGATTAGCCAGATAAACCAGCTCAGGATTGCATTCGGATTACCCCTTTTTACATTTCCTGTGTTGACCCATCCGGGCCAGGAGTGGATGAACGTCACCTTGGGATTGTCATTGGCTAGCTTCTCCAAAGTTGTCGTGTTCATAGTTGTGCATTGCATCTGAGCCTTAATACCGCCAAAATTTCCAGGTTTCTTCAGGTCCAAGTCGTCCACATCAATAGTCGCTCGCTCCAGTCCTCCGCCTAAAACGCTGACAACTTTGGGGGCATCTGCTTCGCCTAGCAAAGGGAGCAGATGTAAAATGAACAGCATTCGCGAGTAGTACCCCAGGCTTTGAGAGACTTCCAACCCTTCAGCAGTTTCCAAGCGCGGGCCGAATGGTGCGTAGCCGGCGGTAAGAAATAACAAGTCAACGCGTGTCTCCTTGCTTTTGATGGTCTCGCATACTCTCTTTGTTTCCGCGAGGAGCGAAATCTCGCCTTCGGTCCAAATGACTTCCGCCTTGGGGTTGATGGCGTGCAATTCCTGTATGAAAGCGTGCGTGCGCTCTTCAGCACTCTTGCGCCCAACTAGGTAGATTCTCATGGTCGCACCCGTAGCAACTAGGGCCTTAACCGTGAGCTTACCGATGCCTGATGTACCGCCGGCGAAGACGGCGACGCGTGGGGTTGTTTCATCGTTTACGAGAGCGTTGGAGGCCAGTATATCTTTGTAAAGAACCATTGTAGGTGGTGAAAGACAACGGTGGATAGCTTTTTACAGATCAGTGGCTTGGGAAGGATTCAGTGAACGTGATCAATATAAGAAAAAGTTTATGAAATCGTTGACATTTTATAGAGTAAGTAAAGAACATGTTCGTCCGCTATAAATTAACTGCGGCTCTTCTGAGATACTCAAACAGTTACGCAAGTCCGCCTGGAAAATTGCGCGTCGCTACGTCTGCGTTCTTCAGTGGGAATTATCACAGTATCAAATATCAATTACTATGACGATCCGAAATATTTCACGAACCAGAAACAGTCACTGTCGATGAATAGCTCACTGATGATAGATTCGACAATAAGTTGGATGTTTCACACGTACCTCGATCATTTTAGTTGACAATATATATGTGATTCAGGTTGGAAACATGGGATAGAGGTATATACAGGTGTTCATGTGCAAATATATAACTGCAGTCATTGTTTTTGGACAAAGTAAGTAATTCGCAACCGCAATTTGGACTAAACAGGGAACACCAGTGTAGCGACAATATCGCTGGTAAAGTTATGTCAAATCTTTCAAGTAACCTTCCAAATGTACTGTCACTGACTAGCCGAATGGGCTTTTGGCAGATTTTTATATTGAGCTGTGACTAGCAGTTTTACTATTTCAAATTCGGGCAGACTCTTCAGAAGCGATGACTTTCCTTTGAACTTGGCATTTTATAAGCACACTTGGATCGTGTGAGTCTATCAATCAAACAACACATTTGTTCAGGAAGGCTATATTTCGCTATATCACTTAGATCATAATACTCTATCGAAGGCGGTAGCTAAGAAAAACATATTCTCCATTAGTAATATTGTGGTCATCAGTCAGAACTAGATTGTTTTTGATGCCACTCGAACGCTGTACTGATAAAGCTCCTGAACTCAACCGCGAGATGTTCAGCGTGTTCGTCAAAGAACACTTGAGGTGCCGCGTCCGGGAATAGGAGTCGCAAACGGAAATCACAACCGTCTTCCGAGTCTCGAATCTCTTGTAATATGTAGAACAGAATACTGCCGTCGTGCAAAGTTCCCACTGCTGGTAAGTGTTGATATGTCGGGTCGCCATACTCTCGCACAAAGTCTGGAGGATTCATCAGGGGTTGGATATGCACACGAGCTATATGCTCCCCGATAGTTTCGACTATACCCGAGTTATTTGGAGGAAGAGCATAGTGTTCTGGATGCGCTGGTACCATCGTATCGATGAAAACTTGTTGCTTAATTTCTGGCTTCTGCATCTCTACCATCCAAACTTTCCACCACTCCATAAATTGAGCCAAGGTGATTCCTTTCGCTTTGAGGTCAATGCGAGACTCTCTATACCGGCCGTCAGATTTGGCAATGATGTCCTTGTAATAAGCGTCGGCCACTTCAATCTGATCCTGAAGGAGATCAAGCATTGGTTGCTCAGCTAACAGAGTTTTCAAGTTACGAAGTGCTCTCCGTGAAGCTTTCAGTTCCCAAGAATCAACTTCGTTACTTTCGACACTCTGGCCGTTCGGCCAAGAATATTCTAGGGACAATGCTGGTGCAGAAGACATGGAACCAAATATGTCGTCAAAGACTGGTTTGATGGAGTAGAATTTTGATGGCCTTATATGCTGTTGCGCGCTCGGTGAAATTTACCCGTGACTGGCGAATCACGGGCCGAATCACGTGTGGACATATGGACGCTTGAAGATATTGGATCTCTGATGTAACTTCACAATCATACACCGTGCAAGTCGTCAGAGTCGACGAACTTGCTGCTTAATCGCTACCTACAAATAACTCCTCTGCTTTCCTCGAGTGGGCAGGCAGTTGTGCCCGTCCACCATCCATTATGCCAGTTTCTAGTATATGAAAAGTTATAGAGTTCAAGTAAGCGAGGTGCAAGGAGGAATGAATTAGAGAGGTGTCTTCTATGACATCTGATTGTAGCTTTTTCGATGCTGATGAAGAGGCTGTTGTTGTGCCAAGATGATTGTTGTGATCGAGGCGATCCGCAATATACCAATATTGTTTTACATGTAAAGCTGTACCCAATGGTTATTATAGGAAATGTGTTGTGCTTTGAAATACAAGGGCGAAGATAATGTATACAAGTATGAATCTGCTGATATACTGTTCCTGACCTTTGATAATTTTAAGAACCTATAGCATCTAATAAAATCGCTTCAAACTACTAGGTTTTGGCTCTAATAAACCTTTAGCCTTGGCCAAAGGAGCTGTTGTACTGTAAATCTACAATCTTAATATATTGTCATAATTTCTTACTTCAAAGACTTTTTGCAATGAACAGGTATTGCTTTTCTGTGACCAATACTAAAAATGAGCTTTAGCAAAAGTAATTTTATTTTCTCAGAGTGAACGGGTATCATCCTAATTCTAGTAAGCCAGCCAGAAGAAATTTTATTCACAGCGATATGACAGTAAATGACACTGATGCAATGGTCAATACAGCTCGAACTGTCCATAAGATATCTGGAGAAAAGCCAGAGGTATTTTGGATACTATTACTCATTGTCTGACCATGCCAAGGGACTGGAACCTAAAGGTTTAGATCCAGAGCTAAAATGTCCAGGAGTCTTTGACAGTCTACAACATGAAGGCAGATAGGTCTGTCGCCCATACACACCGTCAATAGCACGCACCAAAGGCCGTGCTTCAGCTAGATTGGGTCCTCCGAGATCACTGATGGTATCTCGAGAGAATAAACCGAGCTGATCTACCCACATTGCAACACGAGCTAGGTTAACGTTGACGCGCCAGCTGCCGCCATTAGTGGCTCGTCGTCTCAACGCTTCCAACGCTCCACAAGCAGCAAGTGCACCCGTCAAGTAGTCGTTAAGCAATCTAGTAGGAGGTAAGGAAGGATTGTCGAAAGACCCCTCATTCACTGCGAAGCCTGAAACAGCTGTCGCCATTTGATCAAAGCCACCTCTTTCTTTCCATGGACCCTCCTTTCCAAAAGCATAGACATCGACAAAAATAATTCCAGGACGCTCAGCTGCAAGTTCTTTAGGCCCAAAACCTTTTTCCGCCAGTGATGGATAACTACTGACGTACATATCAGACTTGCGCAGCAATTCCCAAAACTGACTGCGTTGCGTTGGATCTGTTAAATCACAAAATGCGGCTCGTTTCCCAAGACCAAGTTCCCAGATCATCTGATCTGGATCTGAGTGTGATGGATGCGAGATTCTCAAAACCTGGCCACCATATTCAGCCATACATCTGCTCACTAAAGGTCCTGCGATGACGTGTCCGTTGTCAATGATCCTGATGCCACTCAATGGAGCACCGCCAGTGGATGGCAATGAAGGTAATGGTTCAGGCGGGCTGTCGGCAATCTTTTCGATGCTGATGAGTGGAGATCCGAGCAAAAGTTTTCCTTGTGGATGTTCAATCCACTCTTCCCGTGAACGGACAACAACGCATGTTCCTCCTCTTGCGACAATGGCCTCTTCCAGTTCAAATGAATTCCATTGCAATACGGCATCGCTTATCTTGTTCTTGAGAGGTGGGCAATTCAGGACATCACACATGATATCTCGAATATGGGGAAAGTTAACAGCGAAGCAAACGGTACGTTTATCAGCAGTGGGATAGAAGCCTCCGAGCAAAGAGAGATTAGGATCGAAAGCCGTCTTGGACATGTGCACGTCATTAATGGTGACAAACTGGATAGCCATCAATTGGAACAATGCCCAGTGGGCATCAACCGAGACATCTTGACCTTCACCCGCGCGTAGTCTCCATAGTAAAGCTAACTCCATACCAAGAGCAGCATAGGTAGCGGCAGCAGCATCACTAATGCGATGAGGAGAGCAGGTAACAGGATCCGCGCCAGTGAAGGTCACCTCTCCGGGAGCGTCAGCCAAAGTGAGGCCCAAGTCAGACAATATTCCTTGTAGAATCTCAGTTTGAGGTGTGGCCATGGTGATGTTGCAACCCTGAGATTGAAGGGAAATTTATAGTTTTGAAATGGTGCCTGGGCGTTTTACCCAGGGTCTGAGTTCTGCATTCTTTGCTCTCATCTCTTCCCTTTACAACCCTGCATTCGTTCCTAGTCCTACGTTCACTTAGATTTAGGACTCTCGCTGTTAAGTCTTTTTAAAATACATATTCATATATTCTTGAGTAAGACGGATTGAATCTTAAGTTATTTCCGGAGTCTGATCATTATGCGCGCAAGGATGGAGGCATATACCAAATGCACGGTCACATTGAGTTCGTCTGTCGAATCTCCTTTAGGATGAAACTGGTGTAGGATAAATCGAATTAGCCGCCTACTTGGAGACGGATAAATTTCTGCCATGGGTTTGCTGTTTTCAATATAAAAGTGTCACTCTTATAGCAACTACGCCAGACACTAACATATACTATCCCTTTACCACTCACTCAAAATACATAAAAATGCTTCCACTGATTACCTTGGAAGAACATTTTCTCTCTGAAGTTGTTGCAAATTCACCAGACGCTGCTAAACTTGGACTGAAACTCTTTCCAAGTGCTTTGAAAAGCAAGTTGTTGTCTTTGAGTGATGAGCGGCTCCAGGACATGAAGGATGGCAATATCTCGTTGCAAATCGTTTCACATAATCCTGCTCTTACTTTTGAAGCTGATGTCTGCAGAAAAGCTAACGATGAGATCTATCAAGGTTGCCAAAGTTACAAATCTTCATTTGCCGGATTTGCTGTCTTGCCTATGGCTGATCCGGTGGCAGCGGCCGACGAGCTCACCCGTTGTATCAAAGAGTTAGGTTTTGTTGGTGCATTGATCACCAACCATGCCCACGGCCGTTTTTACGATGGCGAGTCCTACTATCCTTTTTGGGAACGAGCACAAGAACTTGATGTGCCAATTTACTTGCACCCAACGAACGCCTCAGATGACATGATGCCATTATTTCGGGGAGGCTATTCTGACGATATAGCTGGAGTGCTTTCAACATTTGGATGGGGCTGGCACGCAGACACTGGATTGCACTTTTTAAAGCTATTTTGTAGCGGGACTTTTGATCGATTCCCTAGCCTAAAGTTGGTGATCGGCCATAACGGAGAAATGGTTCCTTGTATGCTTCAGAGGCAGAGCGACTTTTTCGACAAGATAGTGCCCATGAAGCGCAATCTTGTGCAAGTTTGGAACGATAACATCTGGGTTACTACCAGCGGCATGTTCACCATTCCTCCGTTCTTGACGCTTATGCACACTACCAAGATCGAGAGAATCATGTACAGTGTCGATTATCCGTTTTGTGATAACAAGGATGGCCTGAAGTTCATGGAGGAGCTACAAAAGAGCGGGTTGCTGACAGAAGAGCAATTTGAGCAGGTTGCTTACCGAAATGCTGAAAAGCTATTTAACATAAAGGTTCAACAATAGAGTATATAAAACTTTCTGAGCTATATCCAGTTACTTTCTTGGGCTGCAGATACTTCCTCGTCCATGTAACTTTCTCCATGCTGCTACTGCTGGAGACTGCATCTGGAAGCATTTTCGTCACCAACAGAAATATTAAAAAATGAAAGAATAAGTTCCTAGCGGAAAACGAGAGGGTAAATCTTGAGTGTTATCCACCTTGTCAACTATTTTGGCACATTGTACCATATTCGGCCCTGTCTGACCCCTTCATATCTTCACCTCCTAAATAAAGTAATATTTTCCCATCTGAATACAGTAATCTTCACACATTCAACAGGCTTAAAAGACAAACGTAGTAATACACTAAAGCTGTTATGTAAGCTCTAATAAATGAAGATACAAAATAGCACCCTGGAGGCTAAGACTATGGTAGGAGGTACAAAGTTTGCTGATGGCGGTGCCGTGGAGCCAGTAGGATGTGACATGTTTTCGCTTTTACCAAGGGTTTTCTAGAAAAAGTTTTGTTCTACTCTACAATAGCGACTCAATGTTTACGGATGAAAGGTTTCTGACCTGTAATCATTTTTATTCGCCACAATTGCATAATATAATACCATGATAAGGCTGCAAAGTAATTCTACCGTTGGTGCAATTACAATCATCAAAATTACTCAACAAAACACGCCATGTATTACCGATATCGAAATGCACCTGGCATTCCGCATCAGAAAAATTAAGCAGCACTATTGCTTTCTGAGTTCCTTGGCAGTCTTGACGGCCATAGGCGATGATATTCTCTCCAAATGTTTCTTCGGGTATTGGCTCGAATGTTCCATAGACAAAGAGATCCAGATACTCTTTTCTTATCCCAAGGGTTTTTTTCCAAAATGATAGTACGCTTTGGGAATCATTCTCCTGACTCTCAACGTTCCAAATGTTATAATCGTCATTAACGCGCATCCACGGCTTGATTTCTGGCCCAGTAAAGCCTGCATTTGGAGATGAATTCCATTGCATGGGAAGTCGGCCGTTGTCGCGTGCCTTAAGTCGCAATTGATCTAGTACATCCTGCATCTTGGAGGCATCCCCACCTCTTGCCTCTAACACCGACTTATAGTAGTTGCGTCCTTCAACATCAATATATTCCTCAATGGTCCAATCTTTAGGTATATTGGCCATACCAATCTCTTGGCCCTGAAATAGGAACAATGTGCCACTGACAGAACAAAGATATATGGCCAACATCTTAGCAGCATGCGATCTATGTTTTGGTAAATCTGAGCCGTAGCGGCTAAGTGAACGTCCAGAGTCGTGATTGTCCATGTAAACAGAGTTCCAACCACCATTTTGGACCAACATTGTTTGCCACTGGTTTGTAATACGGCGTAGCTTGTCTGGATGAAAGTCGTCTCGCGTATATTTTCCTTCCTTGCCAAAATCCATATCAACAATATCTCCAGTGAAAACCATATTCAATTCTTGCCTTGATTCTGCGACGTATTCAAGAACAGACTTAACATCTTTTGTGAACCCAAGCTCACCCACTGTCATAGCATCGTATTTGTCGAAAACCATTCGCATTTCTTGTAAGTATTCGTGCATTCTGGGGCCCGATGCGAACCATTTATCACCCGGCTGATATTTTTCTTCTGGGAAAGTGATTGGTGCATCTGGTAGGTCTGGGTGTTTTGACATCAGGTTCATAGAGTCTATCCGAAAACCATCGACACCGAGATCGAGCCAGTATTCTATATCATCATAAACACTTTGACGAACAGCTTCATTCTCCCAGTCAAGATCCGGCTGGCTTGGGAGGAATAATGAGAGGTAGTACTGATCGGTGTCTTGATCGTATGTCCAAGCACTTCCGCCAAAGATAGAGCGCCAGTTATTAGGCGGCTGGCGCATACCATTAGTATCATATTTGGGGTCTCTCCAGAAATACCAGTCTCTTTTCAAAGATTGACGGGAAGAACGGGATTCAATAAACCAAGCATGCTGATCAGATGTATGATTGACCACTAAGTCCATAATGAGCCTCATAGATCTTTTGTGCAACTCTTGTATAAGCTTCTTGACCTGCTCGAGAGTTCCATAGGGTTCATGAATACTTCTGTAATCAGCAACATCATATCCCATATCTTTCTGTGGTGATGCATAGACGGGAGAAAGCCAAATCGCCGTGGCTCCAAGTGACTTGATATGATCTAGCTTTGCAAGTACGCCTCCTATATCACCGATACCATCATTGTTTGTATCGAGAAAACTAGCAGGGTAGATTTGATAAACAACTGCCTCCTTCCACCAGCGTCTTTTGATGTGATCGGCTTGCATGGTACGTTGTAAGTCGTTTAGTTGAATGGATCGCGATGGTTACTACTTTTAAAATAAAATATCCATTACAACAGCAGTCACTTCCTCGGGTTGATTTCGGTTCCTGTCGGTCGTACAAACCTAATTTCACGCGCTCCTCAAGCACTGAGCTGAAACAAATCAGATAGTTAGGATTTGATATTACAGATAATAAATCGTACTCATGTCTTGATGCACTTGATATGAAACACATATTAGAGAACAGAGAACATTTCTGACTGTTTGAAACCAAGAATGCTCTTTCTTAAGTAACCACTGACTACATTGGGAAACTTTGAAGGCTCACACTAAGTGCCAATACTTCATTCTGTCAGCTATAACAGCATGTTGTACGTTGCAGGGCAAAGCCACTATGATAAATGTGGTGAAAATAATCGAAAGATCGACTAACCAATCGTAAACATATGTGCCACCTTTACCTCCTCGGTTTTCATGCCCTTCTCCGCTGCAATGAGACTATCGATACGCTGAGCACCTATTATTTCAGTCTTCAGTGACATAAGGTTATAGCGCTCTACAGCTTCTATGTACTTATTGCTGCAGAATTTATCATAGCATCAATCAATCAGAAGTGTAATCGAAAATCGACAGTTTCTCTTAGTATGAAGGACCATAGTTGTAAATTATCATTCTAAAACTTGCAACTACTCTGCTTCATGTCGATGACTATTTGTAAAGAGCACGAGATAATCACTCTGAGAAAAGACCAAATAGCTCTTCTCAAATTCAACAAGACTCCCTGAGCTACGCTATGTCAGTGAATCTACGATGATACTATGTATGACAGATCCAATGTGTGTTGAAGCGTGGGATGGTCTCTCGTTAATATGCAAACGCTCCTCCCTATATTCACATCCTGAGACTTTTCTAATTATCACTCTGACCTCTTTCAAAAACATCTTTTCTATTACTATGTATGCAAAGTTTATTGCCCTAAAATATGCGCATTATCTGTTTACCAATAGAGTTCTCCATGTCAAATTAAGGACATGTTTCGTATATAGACTTCTTAGTCAAGCATATGCCTTCAAATTGATGAATGCTTTGAGTATGTATTGGTGTGAGATGTGAGAATAATACGCAAGGTATTTTACTGGTGTTCGGATATATTGACTAAATTCTCCCAGATCTGAATAGCTGTAAATCTTGCTACGATATCATCTTTCGACGTTGCATTCTGCTTAGAAGTGGCAAATAGAGATACATCTACCGAGTTTGTATCCGGATAAATACGAGAAGTTAATGCAAATCGGTCATTAGCGAAAATCTCCAACACTGAATTGTCACAGAAGATTCGAAGTTTCAGAGTTTCAAGTTTGATCGTTCCGTCCGTTGGATCTTGAATGTAAAACAAAGTGTGGGCTCCGCTATCAGGCGAAGTGTTAATGTTGGCAACGGAAGTCGATTTCAGCCGATCGACAGTCAAGCGTTCAGATTCTGGTGAAAAACTGATGATAGCCTCATGTGAATAATCTATTTACGAAAATCAAGTGGTATGGTTAGCAAAATTATCCGAGCCATAGCATACCGTATGATGATTACCTTTGTTATGGCAAATACTTAATCCCACCTCTTCCGTGAGATCTGTGATTTGGATATCAACTTGAATCTCCCAAGAACGTGACGCTATGTCCAATTGATATTTTGCTGATGATGAATCTGCACAGCAGATGTCAGGTATACTGCGATACAATGAATTTTGACGTAGTTTTGTTAGGTTTTTGACGGGACGAATACCCAGTGTTCTCACTGTAAATGTTCCTGCCTCATCTTTAACGGCACTGCAATTTGTGAGTTCTTTCATATTGGATAATATCGGACGAACAACGTGCGATATGTCTAAGGCAAAGAGTTCCCGGGGAAGAGCAATACAACCTGCCCAACCTTGCAATGCACGTTGTTCACTGGTAGTGTCATCCTCAGGCAACCATCCTATATTATCAAAAATATATGTGAGTGGACACGCTAGCTTTAAAGTGAGACTCGGTTGCTTACCCCATAAGATCCTTTGACAATCGAGTGGATCAAAGAATGACATGGCAGCGTAGTAACAACCATGATCCAATATTCCGCTAACAGATGGCGCCATTTTCGGCTCTCCATCGTTACCGAGAACCAAATCGAATGCCATCCACAAAGCTTGACGTATAGGCCGAGATGGCGATGTTTCTTTCAAATATCGCTTTGTTAAAGCACACCCCTCTGCATTCACCACCATAAACTGGGTATCTTGTAGGGAAAAGAAGTTGCAAACCTCCCAACTTATCCCAAAGTCGCCTGACCAGCGGGACGGGCAATAATTGAGGCCGATATTAGCAAGCGAACCAAGATATTTCCAAGCGGTTGGATCCTTTCGTTCGTAAGAATATAGGAAGCAAGACGGCGTATCATTTCGAATGCCTCCAGCGATGACACCGTATAAATAAGTATCAGTCTTACGACCTAGTAAGCTATCCATGTGTGGCCAAGAATCAACAAAGGGATCTCGCCAGGCAGTTGGCTAGTCGTTCAAAGTTCAATTTTGTCAAATTAAATATAAAATGCGCGAAATTTTTGCCTGCTCATTACCTCAATGTCTAAAGGAGGGCCATCTACAATTGGATTTTTCTGAGACTTGATCCAAGTAAGTCCACGGTCTGTAGAAGTCGCAGCGCTTAAAGTTTCGCAGCCTCGAATGTACGGGAGTGTGTAGTTGATAGGAGTATGTGATACCTGTCCTTTTCAAGTTCATAACTATGTAATTTAGATGACATGCTTTCCTAATTGCAGGTAACCTACCGAGGTATAAAATATGGTCATAACATCATCTGATCCAACCGGAGCCATACAACCAGTAAAAACACCTTCATAGTCGTACTCGGTATCTGGCTTTAAAGCTGGACCATCTGTTACATGTACCCATGTGATGAGATCCTTGCTGACAGCATGTCCCCAGCTAATGTTTCCCCACTCATGATACCGAGGGTTCCCTGTTGGATAATGCGTTAGACGTTGTCAGCAAACCGACATTTGTGAGAACACTAACACTGATAGAAGAGATGATAGACGCCAGTAATTGGATCATAGCATGGTGCACAAGGATCATTCATCCATCCTTTAGGTGCAATGAAGTGGAAGCTGGGTCTCCATTCGAAGAATAGTGGCCATTTTGCTTGAGTATCTTTAGCCACGGTTTTTTGGCGGGACTTAGCCAGCTGGCTATAATCATGTCCTTGAATATCATTAGAAGGACACCGTATGCTAGATGCTACAGTATGAACCGTGGCTGATGACATTGTAGAGAACTGTTACTGCTTTCGGTAACAACACTGTGAAAAGGGCTGTAAAGATCACAAGTTTATACTCGAACATTTCAGTTCGGTGCTAGCATTGTTAGTCTCGGACCGAATTCGGTCCTTGATTACTATCTGCAAACAAGACATGATAAATTTATACTTCTGTCAATTTGTATATCCTCCCATGAGCCTGAAAAATATAGAAGTATATGAATTCAGTTCTTGCTAAATCAATCAGACTGACAACCATTAATGGACCACGATTGTATATAACATCGGTATCATGACACTGCGCTACCCCGCTTTTTACCCAGTCATTTATCCCCGCTACCCTACCTAATTGGGAAGTCTCGCTCCCATCTCGGTCAGCTTTCGATGTTCTGATCTCGAAAAGTTTTTTTTCCCCACAATTGACAATATTCCCATTGAAATGGAGATTCTCTACAGTTATATATAATGAGGTATGATGGGGATCTCCACAATAACTTATTTTACTTGAACTAAAGAAAAAATTGAATCAGGAAACACTCAAGTTATGGACCCTGAAAAGAAAGCAATTGCAAATGCGTTTGAAACACAACACGCTCTGGTAAAAGATCTGGAAGACATTCCCTCATCAAAAAGTGAGTTGATTTCAGAAAAGCAAACCATCCGCGAGCAATATGCGAAGCTGTTCCAAAATCTGAAGAAGGACAAGCGCTTCACTTTGTGGTCCCTGTATGTGATGTCTTTGGTGTTTGGATGGGGATACGACGCTGGCTTGTCTGGTGTGGCTATTGCTTATCCTCAATTCCGTGCTACGTATGGAAATTATTACGCTGAAGGTGACCAATACGTTATTCCTGCACTTTGGCAATCTCTTTGGAATGCCGCTAGCACAATTGGTCAAGTGTTTGGTGCGTACCTTAGTGGCCAATTTGCCGATTGGAAAGGAAGAAAACCTTTGTTGTTCTTGGCAGTCTTTCTTTCGATTGCGGCATCGTTTGCACTGGTGTTCGCTCCCAATCTTCCAACTCTGTTTGTATCAAAGCTGTTTCTTGGTCTCTCAGTGGGGTTTTCAACAGCTATTCCACCTCTTTATGTCACAGAAAATGCGCCTGCCAATCTGAGAAGCGTACTTAGCTCGTTGACCAACATTATTATCGTCCTTGGATTCTTTTTATCTTCACTCACTGGTTATGGGTCGTCATACATTGCTGGTCAATGGTCGTATCGTGTTGCATTTTTGCTTACATTTCTGGTACCTAGCTTGTTTCTTCTCCTGTTACCTTGGTTACCCGAAAGTCCGGTTTGGTATATGAAGCAAGGCGAAGAGTCAAAGGCACGAACGGCAATTATCAAATTATTTGGTCCCCTTGTTGATGTTGACGCTCGCATTGAAATAATTCGCGCCGAGCTTGAGGATAGCGAAGGCGAGAAGCTATCGGAAAGTCAAGGCGAGAAGCTATCGGAAAACGCTGGTGGATGGAGAGAGATTTTCTCCAAACAACATCGTACAAGAACTCTAACGTCGGTTCTGGCCCTTCAAGTTCAGAATTTTAGTGGCGGATATTTCGCAAATACATATCAAACTTACTACTTCCAGTTGATCGGCAAAACCGACTCGTTCGCTTTAACGTCAATCTCATCTGCTTTACAATTCCTTGCCAATCTTGTTGCTGTTTGCTTGTCAGATATCCTTCCCCGTCGTAAGGCATTGATTGGTGGTGGCTGTATCTTATGCATATGGAGCTTAATAATTGGCGGAACGTCACTAGCAGAAACAACAAACACAGCTGCCAACACTGCACTTGTTGCCTTCATGCTTACATGGTCTATGCTATACACAGCCTCTGTCGGTTGTTTCGGTTGGGCTGTTGCTCAAGAAACAGCAGCACAATCCACTAGACCAAAAACTATCTCTTTTACTGTCGTGTGCCAGCAATTAACAGGTAAGTAATCATTACATTCTACTTGATCACATATATATTAACTAATCTCATATCGCGATTATGTAGCACTTATGTTGTCGTCTGTTTTCCCGTATTTCATTAACCCGGACCAATTGAACTGGGGCGGCAAAGTAATGTTTCCGTTTGTTGGTGCAGAAGCCATTATCTTATTGGCTCTCTTCTTTTTCCAACCAGAAACCAAGAATCGTACAAATCATGAAATCGATACTCTATATGCGAACAATGTTCCCCCACGTAAATTTAACCACTATGTAGTCAATGGCAATGTTGTGGAGAGAAAAGGTGCCGAATCTTGATGTTGATTTGAAAATGTTTCTATATATGTGAAGTAGCTATGTGTATTCTATATAACCTCATTATTAACGCTTGTATATGTCAAAGCAAAAAGCAAATTTTAAAAAAAATACAATTTATACTGGCCAAAAGTTGATTTGTGGGATGGCAATGAATTTTTACAACTATAGAAGATGAGTGGGCAAGAATTGCTTGAACAAAGTTACAAAGTTTCTTACCAGTGGTATTTATAAATATATTACAATTCGAGAAATATTCATCACTTATGTTCTATCATATACCACTGATATACCAATATAATACAGTTATTTGTCAACCAACAATACTACTCATGGATATCCAAAGAAAGATCACGCATTGTTTCAATCAGCTTTGCCAAGAATTGATGATCTCCAGCTCTGAAACGTCGGAAGACAGATAAATATCCATTGAAGATGTCTTGCACTGTCGTATATTTGGAAGGCAACGACTGAGAAAATGAAGACGTTGGCTGTGAATCATTATCCTGACTTTCCTCAAGGGATGTTGATGACGTTATATGGGAGTCACTCAGCATGTGTTGTAAACTTGGTTTGGGATTGTTTTGTTTCGAGGTTGCGTTCCTTGTGTCTATTTGGTCTGCCAATAAATGTGATACGTGCATTTGAACATTGATTGAATTGTCGCTTTCACTTTGCCTAATGTCATTATTTACATCTCTGACACTGTCCCCAAAGCTTCTTGTTTTTAAGATATCATTGCTTTCCTCAGAAAGCAGGTGGCATACTATGACCAGTGTCCGAACAATATCATAGAGCTTCTCGCAAAAGCCAAGACCATTTGCTTCCATGCTTATCAGAGTAAGGTCTTCGCATATGACGAGCATGTTACGGGCGATTGCTATGGGATAGTCAGGCCGCAATGGGCTATGAGGCGTATCTACAGCAATGAGACCATGGGTAAGACAAACATACCAAAGTCTGTTGAGGAGCCAGTGCCTTGTAACTTCGACATCAGCTCGCTGTAATTCAGTATGTCGCCGTTTTGAGCGTGAAGGCGTCCTGGAATCCACAGTGCCATGGCTCTCTACACTGAGTTCAGACACAGTGTTACCTCTTTGTTTGGAATTAGACATTCTTTTGCTTTCTATTACTTCACTATTGGCGAACGAAGAATTGAGAGATAATGCCTTGTTAACATTTAGTTTGCGACACTTTTCGCCTGCGCAATGCCCATTCCAACAATTAACAAAATCCTCGTCAACGCTATCAAAAAGTCGAAGCTGGCTATTTGGAAAATCATCAAGTTCACCAATATTGAATCTCTGGCTTATTGATTTCATGGATTCACTTGGGTGGCCATGAATACCAATTGAATGGCCACGCTGAAGAGCAACCGCCCTGAATAAACAGCACAGGAATCAGAAGACCATTATGGCAAATCGCTAGTGAAATATGTTAAAGTGGTACCTTTCTGTGATTGCCAAGATCCAATAAGTACGAAGTCTCCGCTCTCGTTCATCGTGATCAAGGCTTTCATAAGCGGATGGGTCATGTAATTTCAGTATTTGACCAAGTGTTATAGCTTCCCGGAGACGAAACCATGCCGAATCATCTTCATGAAGTCCGAAGAAGCATGCAAACATGTAAAAACTGGTTAAGACCATATCGAGGGTTGGTTTTTTTCCAAAGGTCGGGACACTGCGTACGCGAAGGCATTCCTTTAGCAAGCTTACTGCACGTTTTGTATTCAATTTGAAATCAGATCCTTCAGAAGAATGAACCGGTTGTATGAGAGAGAGAGAGGACATGGATAAAAGCATAGCTGCAAACTGTCGATCGGAATATTGGTGAGCTTTGTCAAGTCGAGTAAATAACCAGCCTCTGGTGAATACAGGAATGATTGGGTGTAAACGCTCGAAGAATATGGTGATACGTGGAATGAGTACAGAGTCTGAAAGTGACGAAGATTCAACGTCAAAAGATGATGATTCGTCGTCACTACTATGGATATCCTCTAAGCTAGCAACATTATTGCTACTATGAGAATTCGATGAAACGAAATCAGGATTGGAATATTGCATGAAGCCCGAATTGGGCGGCGCTGTTCCCAATGGCAATGAGGACAGAGAGAAGTCCATGAAGGTACCAAAATCTGGAAATTGACTGCGCTCGCTGAAAGTGGCAGCGTTGAACACAGTCTCTGCTACTGGAGTCTCTAGATTTGGCATTCTCAAGTGGGTTGCAACGTCCGGTGGGAGTTCCGAAAAAGCTGACTCTATCAGATTGGCTAAGTTGGAGGTCAAATCCAACATGGGACTAGCAGAAATCTCTGTTCGCGCATGCTGAGGTATGCGCTGTACATTTCGCTGTCGCTTGTTCGGATCTGGTACATTTGCAGCTGACTGCAGGTCATCTCCAGGTACGTATGAGCTCGTTGTAGCATTGTTCCCAATACTTCCAACCGTCAAATTTGTTGAACAATTATAATTAAATCTTCGATCGGAATTCAATGATGGGTTGGAAGGTACTGGAGAAGGAGAGTTGGAACCGAAAACGGGCCTAGGAGATCCGGATATATTGCTGGCTTGACTGTGCCTGAGACGTCTAAGCGAAGCGATACGACTGCCAGATGCCTCTATACCACGAGACGCTTTCCAGTACGTGCAGTCAACATCATAACGGCGGCAGTTATTACACGGCTGATTGTGGCTACATTTTACCCGTCGAAAGTTGCACTACCGATCGCAAAGCAAGTTTGTGAGAAGAAGTGGTGTGATACCGCAAGTAAGGGCTAGTACTACCATCACGAAGCAGTAACATACTAGTTCTGCGATTCGTAAATACTAGTGTCACTGTTTATTCGGCTTACCTGATCGCAAGCTCTCTGGACACGTTTTTCCTTGGGCATTACTTTGTCATTCCCTTAATACTCAGACAGATTCAGAATCTGTGGGGAAGAATAAAAGATGGACGGCGGAGTTCTCTTGATTGATGCTCGTAGTCACACTTAGATTTTGAATACTTCAATAGCTGCTTATAGACAGCTTTTGAATGGTCAAGTGACAAACCTATTCATAAGCACAAAGGTCAAAGTGCCAAAAGACGTAATAAAGTAGAATTGGAAATTCTGAATCGGTAGAACAGCCTCAAGTAGATCGGATAGACGAATGGCGCACGCTCCTTATATAAGTGTTCGTAATGCAAATTTATTACTTCATAAAGAGCACTCAACTGCCACCCAAAGCCGATCCAAAGTTGGGATTTTTGAGATGTGAAAGACAATCACAAAGCTTCGCAATCTAAACAATGTTGGACAATGTGTTCGAAGCGATTTAGAGGCTGAAGGGATTTGAGCGAGAATGGTCGTAATCAGCAAGAAGAGAAAGCGCTTTTCTTTTCAGCAGTACGAAGAGCCTATTCATCTTTTGAAGATACGAGTGTCATTCACGTTCAACTTGGTATACTAGGCAAACTTGTTAGAGGAAACTTTGCAGCTACGTCGAAAGATTCGAGTTATACTACTCAACTAAGTGGAAAGCGCGTTGCCAGTTCCAAGGCATGAAAAAGAACTATGAAATTAGGTGACATATACCTTATGAAGGAAGACTTATATACTGCACAAGCTTGGGCAGACGGATTTTAAGTTCATATGCATAACGCGCAAATTGCCCACACTGCAGATGCGTATTCCACAGTTTCTTTCCAGGTAGATCATAAAGGCTGGAGGAACTCATCAATAGTGTTGCACATTTTCTCCAGCTTTCGACTATTACAATGTACACAACTTACACTGTTGGCGCGAAACCGGGAGATCCTTAAAAAGCCAAAGAAATACATATGCCGTGAAACATTTACAGCATGTATTCCTGCCATCCAAGATATGCTCGAAGACCAAGAATTGAAACAGATTTTCAATCGGATACCCTCGATCTGAAATATATAATAGCCGATATTACAATCAGTCATATTACTTGAATGAAACCCCTTTAAGGTCGTCTTATACGAAATGCTTTGAACGAGGGAGGAGCTTTCTGTTTGTTTAAGTTTTTACAAATGTTATTGAACAGTGGTGGTTAAATTTTTTAACATTTGCCTAAGCGATCTACATATTTTGAATGGTAGAAAAGCAGTAGACTTCCAGTTGCCGGGATAATAAAACTGCTTACCAAGATGAAATACCAAACTACACATTGAGTCCTCCTGAACTACACACGGTGACAGTTTTGGTTTTTACCACACACTTGAAATATTCCCACTGACTGGGAAGTTGATCAAAAGTCGAGCATAATTTCAGCTAGAAAGATCCAACGAAGCTGGCATAGCTTCCAATGTCATGAATGATCTGATACAAATACATTCCAAGAAATAAACATTCCCTAGCTATCATCAATTTTGCAAACTCGCTCCTTGGCATCTTAAGAAATAGGTCGCGTGAACAACATTTGCTCGCTATAGAACGACGCCATTATTTACATACTCCGCGTCACACCACTCTGAATCAAGTAAACTTCATTTTCATATAAATATACGCTCGTGAACCCCAAACTCTACTACTTTATATCGTGAGCACTACCATGACAACTCCAAATAACGAAAGAATAGTGGCGACGGAGAAAGGTGTCGAGGAGCAACGCCTGAGCTTCGATGAAGGAAGCAACACAGATAATGATCAACTGATAGAGTATGATCCACATCCTGCACTTCGGAGAGAAATCTGGGGCTGGTATGCATACTCATGGGCGGTGAGTCTCCATTTCAATTTTTCATTGCGATAATGAAGCTACTTACGCTTTCGATTTAGGTTGACGGTTGGACTGCCGCATCTGCTTCTGTGTTCATGCCTTTAATTATTTCAACTATGGCGTATATTGGTGGCAGAAATGTAGTCGACCCTGCTAAGCCATGTAATCTAGTACAACCATGCGTGGTAAAATTGGGAACGTCGGAAGTGACTCCATCAAGTTATACATTGTATGTCACCGCTATTGCCATCCTTATTCAGGTATATACCTTCGAAAGCTGTGATTCAGAAACATACACTCTCATTCTAATCAGTTCATTTTAGGCTATCATATATATCCAACTGGGAGCTGTTGCTGATCATTCTGGTGAGCTCGCATGGTGATGATCTTTTCGTTATCTCGCTGCCTTTGCTCAACGCAATGCCTTATATTGTTTCTAGCATATGGAAAGATTTTTATGCTCATCTTCGCGTATATCGGCGGGATTAGCATAATTTTATGGACAGTCTTGATATCAAATCCTGGCAAGTTATCTATGCTACTATCTGCTTCTACCGTGAAGTTGAAATTAATCAGAAAATAAATTCAACAGGTGCCTATTGGGGAGCTGGACTTCTCTTTGTATTGGGAAATATCTTTTATGGCTGTTCTTATGTATTTTACGCAAGTTATCTTCCTAAGCTTGCGCGAAATACTCCCTCTGTACGAGACGAAAAGGATCCTGTTGAAAGAGCAAAGAAATTGACTTTACAAACATCAAATCTCTCCCTAAGTGGTTTTGCGGCTGGTTATGTTGGTGGCTTGATTCAAATGGGTCTCTCTATCGGTGAGAGTCAAATGTCGCAAACGTGTACATAGCTCTATATGATCACCTTTCTTACACCAATATGTTAGGTGTTTTGTATGCCATGGGTTCCTCCTTTAAAGGCTTGATCATCGGCTGTGCCATTGGAGGAATATGGTGGACTCTCTTTACTATAATTCCACACATCTTTGTCACACGCCGTAAAGGTCCTCCACTACCCAAAGGCGAAAACTACATTACATACCCATGGAAGCGCTGTATGTACATAAACTAATCGACTAAAGTGATATATATTCTCTAACCTTTCTCTGTAGTGGGCAAGACTTTGCGTCGTGTCTCTCACTTGTCGCAATTATTCCAATATTTGCTCATGTGGCTGTTCCTCAGTGATGGACTTTACACAATCCTCAAGATTGCTGTTCTGTTTGCCCAAACTGTCGTACAAGTTCCTTCCTTGATCATCTTAACAGGTTCATTGGTAACCATGGTGGTTGCTGGGCCATCTCTCATGCTCTTGAAATGGATGGAACGACGTTATAGCATCAAACCAAAGACCATGTTAATGATCACGAGCTTGATGATCTGCTTTATTCCTATATATATCTTAATTGGATTTTCGCCCAATGTCGCTGGCGGGTGAGTTTCGATCTTCATCATGTGTGATAATGTTTGCCGATGCTTACTTTGCGTCTTAGATTTAAGCATCCAAACGAGTACTATCTCCTGACATTCTGGTTTGGAATAAGTTTTCCAGGCGCTACTTCTTATGCCAGAAGTACTTTTGCAGAAATTATTCCAATTGGCCGTGAAAATGAAATGTATTCAATCTTCTTGATTACCCAAGGGGGTGGCGGATGGGTAAGAATTCTCCAATATATATCTTAACCTTCTTATGATCTAATCAATTCATCTTTCGCAGATTGGCCCTCTCATAACCGGTGTCATTGCTGACAAAAGTGGAAACATGCGTTACTGCGATATCTTTGTTTTAGCTTTTATTCTTTTGCCTGTAATTTGGCTATACTTCATAGATATTGAGAAAGCCAAGAAGCAGGCTGTGGCCGCTGCCAAGTTTGAGGCTGAAGAGTTTGGAATTAAGCAAATCAAAGATGATCAATCATCCTGATAAACAGATATTGTATTTCAGTAAATGTAGGTTTGTCGATGTACAAAGGTGACAGCTATTTTTGTAAAAAATCTCGTAGCCTGAAGATTTGTGGCAATTTCCATTGCAATACTTGTAGCACCACCACTAATAACGTTTTGGAAATATATTCGATTACAATGCTCTTTTCATGAACACGAATAACCTTAGTGGAATGCTATTTACAAAAAAAGAAAGATATGTATCAATGATGATTAGAAATCATATTTGGGAATATGATATGATACCACGGAGTTGGGTTGTCAATAAGTAATAATGTTGTTGAATTTGGCAGGGCAGTATGCTCCATCACAGCTTATATTGTATTCTTAGTCCGAGTGACTACAGACCAATCTATATAAGTACATAACTCTTGGATATGCAAAGGTCCACGGACCCAGAAAGGCAAGCGAGATTTGGACAAAAGGTGCCCCCGTCGGAGCAAACTGAAAGACTTGTTATGACTTTGATAAAGTTGGTACCTGGCAGTTGGAATTGCATATAACGCACAATGGAGAAATGAGGAGATCCAAAGTATTGTAACGCATAGCTTTCATTAAGTAGCATATTGGATATTCAACAGATATGAGAGAGCTGCAGTCTAAGAGATGTTTGATTAAATTTCAGGTTGACAATGTATAACATAGGTTTCTTCCCATGCAAAGTGGCTTGACATGATGCTGGATGAGTGCTATCTGCCAAGCAGCATTGAAAACAATGAATGCTAAATAGCGATGCAAATAGTCTTGGAGATGCATGGTGGAAGATTGTTCCCACACTGGAGAAATGTGACCTTATATTTCTTAAAAGGATTTTCGACAAGAAAGACAATCGTCTTCGCCGTTACAGTCTGATTTATTCCAAGTCCAAGATAAAAAGATAGAAAATCGACATTATGTAACCTTACCGATAACATTGGTCCACAGGTAAGAGTACATAGAGAAACTATAAGAGCAGAGTAGGTTTCTTTTTTATGTCAATTGACTGGTATATACACTTTCCACTCGAACGACAACACTACATTACTTCACTTTTTCGTATAATAAAATATTAAAGCCAGAGAAAGAACAGTGTCAATGTGTCCGCTGCAAGTATACCAATGTTTAACTTTTCTCATGACTTGAGGAAAAAGAATAATAGCTACCATTCTTTGCACAGCATCTGTCCGAATATTTTTGTCTTAAAGCAGCAACGGTTTTTAAATTATTCACTTCGTATCTTGATATGACATAGTTTCTATTCAGAGAATTACCGAACCGCCTTAACTTAAATTGAAGACTTAGTTCTATAAATCATGACATACAAATGTAATTTTGGCTATGTTACAACTCATGCTCTCTCTCGGATTTACCATGACATAGCTTTGGCATCAAAAGAGCCTCCATCACTCCAGAGCTCATTCCATACTTCTGAAGTTACTGGCATCAGCTTTAAAGTCGCCAAATAATTGTCTGGATAACAGAGGTAAGTTTGGTTCTGCGGCCTACTAATTTGAAAGAGACCTCTGTCTCGCCTGTACAATTTTTCAGCTTCCGACTAGCAAGAAGCACAATTCAGTCGCCATGTTCCATGCTCAAGTGCCCTTATGGAAGGAAAAGCTTCCCAAGCAGTAACATATAGGCTTACCGGTATGAAAGTTCATGGCAAAAGCATGGTGTTGTCCAAGTTCCATTTACGACATCTGCACCAGCATTGATAGTTGCATGGAAAATATGTTCTATGTAGGTCAAGTAATTTGCGTCCAATGTCTCAATGACAATAAGCATCTAGGACGTCAACATGAAGCCAAAGTCTTTGAAATCGTCTACAAACGTCTGGAGATGCTACTCATTGGCCCAGGTAATTGAGTATCTCCCTAAATATCGCAGTCCTTGCAGATGTTTAATGTTCTGGGTATCATTTCTACCCAGCTCCTTATATAGTGCATTTAATGTCTGGCTCTTGCTTTACTCCGGTGTGGACTATGCACCGTGACGGTCATGTCATATTGGCTACATCGCAGATATTCATAACGATGTCCTTGCCGTTAATAGTGAAAATATCGATAACACAACCTGATGGCAATATTACGTATGCTTAAGCAGCCCCAATTGTGTTCACACACCAATTTGAGCTCAAAATGATAAGAGGCACTATCGAAACTGCTCATGAAAAAAAAAATGTAGACCATCAACATACAAGCACTTGTACCTGGGGCTCTGTCGATACTCAAATCACCTTTCTCCCTTGAAAGTTTAGTACCCGGCTTCATCATAACATCCGATATGAGCACTTTTCTTCGTTTCGGTGTTGAGGTTACCGACCTCTTTAGCGTCATTTTTTATTAGGACTGTGATCTTCACGATGTTCTTTAAACAATCCTTCAGCAATGACAAAGGGTTTTACAGTTGCATAAACATTTTTACAGTTACTTAAATATCCGCTACCGTCCTTTCGACGCCAACATGAGCAGAGTTAATATCTAACATCAGTATGGTCGTGGCCTGATCGCTTGACTATAGCAATTTTAGGTGTATGGCTTTTAGTACCACCCATTTGATCTTCCTGAGGCGCATCTTGCGACCCCATCACTCTCTTAACACTGAAATACGGAGCGGGAGAGGTGTGGGAAGATGCTTATCAAGGAAGAATACAGCTTTAAGAGTTCCACCTCGAGATAGGCTCGGGATATGTCATATTGATGTTCGATAGACTTGTACAATATGATATAAGCTGTTGCTGCAGAGTAGAAAGCAAACGTTGAAACAAATCCTTACATACCTGATAAATTGAGAAAATGTCACGTATTACTCTTGCATTTAATTGGAAGTAGGATATTCAACTCGCGAGATGATAATCTATAAGCGTTCTCTTTCGGCAGATTCATTGGCTGAACTCTTTAGGTGCACAGACAATATGTGATTGTGTCTTAAAAGATGTCTATGTGTAGTGAATAGATGTTTACGTATAGCGATTTCACCTTATTTGGGAACGCTAGGCTTTTCATGTTGCAAGCTTTCTCAAGCCTTTGTTTATACCACCGATTGAACTGCCGATGCCACACCCGGAGTTTCTTTGCGAGTAATGTTGAAGAAAGTGGGGAAATCCCCACATTGAGTCTACCAGAACTAAACTTTGTGGCAGTCTAATTCTTACCACATAGTCACAATATGTTCCCACTGACTGGGAAGTCACCCAAATGTCGAATAGCTTCAGCTAAAATCTGACCCAAGAAAATTGCCATAGAGTTCATCATTATCTGTGATCTAGCATAAATACTTCTCATGTAAACAAATGTTCCTTTGGGATCCCTTTCTTCATGAAACCACTATTTGGCATTCGTTGGGAAGTATTTCGCGTGAGCAACATCTAGGTTAAGCTGGTATAGAACGGGACGCCATAAATTACATACTCCGCGTCGTGCTCTCTTTAAATCAAGTAAACTTCAATTTCATATAAATATACGCTCGTGAACCCCAAACTCTACTACTTTATATCGTGAGCACTACCATGACAACTCTAAACAATGAAAGAGTAGTGGCGACGGAGAAAGATGTCGAGGAGCAACGCCTGAGCTTCGATGAAGGAAGCAAAGCAGATAATGATCAACTGATAGAGTATGATCCACATCCTGCACTTCGGAGAGAAATCTGGGGCTGGTATGCATACTCATGGGCGGTGAGTCTCCATTTCAATTTTCCACTTCGATATTGAAGCTACTTACGTATTCGATTTAGGTTGACGGTTGGACTGCCGCATCTGCTTCTGTGTTCATGCCTCTAATTATTTCAACTATGGCGTATATTGGTGGCAGAAATGTAGTCGACCCTGCTAAGCCATGTAATTTAGCACAACCATGCATGGTGAAATTGGGAACGTCGGAAGTGACTCCATCAAGTTATACATTGTATGTCACCGCTATTGCCATCCTTATTCAGGTATATACCTTCGAAAGCTGTGATTCAGAAACATACACTCTCATTCTAATCAGTTCATTTTAGGCTATCATATATATCCAACTGGGAGCTGTTGCTGATCATTCTGGTGAGCTCGCATGGTGATGATCTTTTCGTTTTCTCGCTGCCTTTGCTCAACGCAATGCCTTATATTGTTTCTAGCATATGGAAAGATTTTTATGCTCATCTTCGCGTATATCGGCGGGATTAGCATAATTTTATGGACAGTCTTGATATCAAATCCTGGCAAGTTATCTATGCTACTATCTGCTTCTACCGTGAAGTTGAAATTAATCAGAAAATAAATTCAACAGGTGCCTATTGGGGAGCTGGACTTCTCTTTGTATTGGGAAATATCTTTTATGGCAGTTCTTATGTGTTTTACGCAAGTTATCTTCCTAAGCTTGCGCGAAATACTCCCTCTGTACGAGACGAAAAGGATCCTGTTGAAAGAGCAAAGAAATTGACTTTACAAACATCAAATCTCTCCCTAAGTGGTTACACCGCCGGTTATGTTGGTGGCTTGATTCAAATGGGTCTTTCCATCGGTGAGTCTAATGTCGCAACCCTGTAAACTACTCTATGTGATCAAATTTTCTTACACCAATATGTTAGGTGTTTTGTACGCCATGGGTTCCTCCTTTAAAGGCTTGCTTATCGGCTGTGCCATTGGAGGAATATGGTGGACTCTCTTTACTATAATTCCACACATTTTTGTCACACGCCGTAGGGGTCCTCCACTGCCCAAAGGCGAAAACTACATTACATACCCATGGAAGCGCTGTATGTACATAAACTAATCAACTAAAATGATATATATTCTCTAACGTTTCTCTGTAGTGGGCAAGACTATGCGTCGTGTCTCCCACTTGTCGCAATTATTCCAATATTTGCTCATGTGGCTGTTCCTCAGTGATGGACTTTACACAATCCTCAAGGTTGCTGTTCTGTTTGCCCAAACCGTCGTGAAGGCTCCTTCCTTAGTTATTTTGACCGGTTCATTGGTAACCATGGCAGTTGGTGGCCCCTCTCTCGTGCTCTGGAAATGGATGGAACGACGTTATAGCCTCAAACCAAAGACCATGTTAGTTATCACAAGCTTGTTGATCTGCTTCATTCCTGTTTATAGCTTGATCGGATTGTCACCGAATGTCTCTGGCGGGTAAGTTGCATTCTTAAAACCATCAAGTGTGATGGCATTTACTCATCTTTACTTTCACTTTGAGATTCAAACATCCAAACGAGTTTTATCTCCTGACATTCTGGTTCGGATTAAGCTTTCCAGGCGCGATTTCTTATGCCAGAAGTACCTTTGCCGAAATGATTCCAATTGGCCGTGAAAATGAAATGTATTCAATGTTCTTGATTACTCAAGGTGGTGGTGGCTGGGTAAGTTTAGTCCATCTATATCATAGCCAACGTACAGTCTAATCAATCTATCATACACAGATTGGCCCTCTCATTACCGGTGTCATTACTGACAAGAGTGGAAACATGCGTTATTGCGATATCGTCATTTTAATTTTCATCCTTTTGCCTGTAATCTGGCTATACTTCATAGATATTGAAAAAGCAAAGAGTCAGGCTGTTGCTGCTGCCAAGTTTGAAGCAGAAGAGTTCGGAATTAAGCAAATCAAAGATGATCAATCATCCTGAATACCCTAATTCACATTAAATGTCTCTCTGTAGATTTATTTATTCACCAAGGTTACGGCTAAGTTGATAAAAAAATTGTGTTGAAGTTGAAGATTTGTGGCGATGCCCATTGCAGATACTGAGCACTACCACAATTGTCGTCTTAGAAAAGAGCAATGATGAGACTCTTCTTTCACTTTTCTTTTGTACTGTCCGTATCTGTCTTCTCTCAGTTATTAATTGCTCTATAACGTCTTTTATTCCCTGACTTTGGCGAATTTAGAGAGGTTTTAATTTAGCCTCAAGTTTCCTTTCCCTCTATTTTGAAATTATATTCAGGACCTAAGATATATTTGTCAAACCAAGACTTTATTGGCAAATACCTGTCATAATGTCATAAAACTGGCACTTTGCCTGCCAAGTTTCTTTTATGCTAGTGACGTCCATCATTTGAAAGCATTCAAACTCGTTAAGATAAAAAGTTCAAAGTTTAGTACGCTTGTCAATTTTCAAACTTGGGGTTCAACAGTATGAGTATAGAGTTGCTATGATTGTTCATGATTGTTTATGATTGATTTTACCGCAAAAGCGATAATTGCTAGGAATGGAACGAGGACCGTGCATTTTCTTATTAGATAGATCTACCAGCACTAGCGCTTCAATAGCGGAAGTTTGTAAAAAGGACGATGTACCCTTGAAGCAGTACACCAACAAAGGTACTCAATTTGATAGAAGTTAAATACAGTTTACACCTGCCTGATTTAGTATCATGTAGATATTGTGTCTGGCTACAATAGTCAGTTCTATCTATTCCTTGTAGCATCCATGCTCTTTTGAGCCGAATGGACGGTGAAGTGGTAGAATTATAGGCCCATGTTTGTCCAGCTACACTGTTGATAAATTGTTATACTCATAATCTAATAGAAAGCCAGGAAATGCATATGAGAACGAATAATATAACGAATTCTTCATTGAAAGCAATAACCAAACTGACTTTGATTTTGGAGCAATTCATGGTATTTCATTGGAAAATATTGTATAACGAGACTCCACGATGGCGTTAGACACAGGCATCAGCTCACGTTTCACAATGTACTACAAGGCGTATGTGCAACGTTTAAAAAAAAATGTATAGGCGAAACCATGGCGAAGACGCGGTATATAAAGAGCCAGTGCTTGCAATAAAATGAATGGGCTTCTTTTTCACTTAACAAATGTCAAGCATCTTTGATTATGATAATGAGGAAGATATAGCTGATTTTGATCCTTCTATTCGATTTGGTATGATAGTAGAACGGGTGCTGTGTGAAGCGGCCGGCATCTTGCAAAATAACCAATCTGAATTCGGCCTCGGAGACTTGACTGTCAAAAAGAGGTATAAAGCTGAACGAAGAACGAGAAATGTAGTCAGATGCCAAACTTCAGCAGAGTTAAGAGCTTTACCTGCCTTGACTTCTCTCGTAGATTACGAAACAGATGAAAAGCTCTCCAGGGAAGTTACTGACATGGTGTGTGGCTACATGCTGATCAAGGATTTGAAATTTCGGTATGGACCCAGAGAATTTCTCACCCACCTCAAAGAATTACAAGTCCTAAGGCAAGAAGAAAATTGGAAAATCTTGATTGCCAGTCAAAAAGCTGAGGAAAATTGGGTACCTTGGATATGGATAAAGGACTTGACCTTATTGTGTAAAAACGACTTTAGTTCCGTCTTTACAGCCCATATCAAGCCTCCCTTCGTCGGTTCACGGACGTCAGGAAAAAAGGTCTATATGCGAAAGGTGAAGGATGAAAATATTGCAATACAGGTAAACCATGTCCATGTCCTAACGCATTCTTACTGTAACTCTCATAAATATTGATACTTCCATGCAAGATGTACACAAAAAGTCCGGAAAATAGTTATAAAAGAGACCACTTTGGTATCACTTTTGATCCGGAAGATGGATATATCCTCTTCATTGAAACGCCTGGAGAGGCGCAAATGGTAGCTGATATGTCATCAATTGAGCATCTTATTGCAACACCATTCCAAAGCTGGGTCAGAGTCTTAAATGCTTTACGGACCATCACACACTTCCTCGTTAATACTACGCTTCCTCAGCCGGACTGTCATGGAGATCTACACCCAAAAAACATTTTCAACATACACCCCGACAGGCTACATGCTTATCAGCCAGTTCAATACATCTGGCACCGTGCTGTCAGGGAGTATCATGCAGACGGTGTATACGGCCGGCTACCCTACCTACCTCCCGAGGCTGTAGAGGCTGACGCCCGTCCAAACATCAAGTGGGACATATATGCTTTAGGAGTTCTCATGTGGCAGATGGTTTCTAGAGTGGTTTTTCCTCCAGATCGATACATGAACAAAGAAGTATATCAAATCGATGCAGTACCTGGCATACCCAATTGGTATGAACAACTTTACAAGACTTGTTTGGACAAGGATCCAAGCAAGCGGCCCGAATTCATGTATTTTAAGGACATTATCAATGAACATGCTCCAGACAGGCGTGAAGTACAGAAAGGCTATGATACCGGTCTTGTCGACGTTGATCCGAAACTGCTGGAATATCAGAAAATGAGAGCAAACAAAATCAAGGCTCATCTAGAACGAATGGAAGCTCCAGCGGATTTGATAAATTACCAAACAAGCAAAATGTATACTCGACAAGAGATTGGGAATGAAATAGGCTTCAACCTTATATCTCTTTAATTGGTATTTTAGCCCAAAGGAAAAATCAAATTTATATTGAAATGGTTTTTGCTTCTCTTAGTTTTCAAGTTGAAAGCGCAGAAGAGGGAAACTTTCATTAGTGGAAGTATTAACATAGTATATTCTATTGGGTAGTGTTTGGGACTAACTATGTAATCAATTGGATAGAAATTAGTGGTGTACGAGCACACAGGGTGCTCTATTTGTAACATGCAGACGCTCTGCGTTCGTTAAAGTTTATTGATTGAAGCGTTAATATGAAGAAAGAGCACAAAATTCGTCAGTATCTGCATCATATTTGTCATATCTATGCCCATAGCTTTCTTAAGATAGCAAAATTTGCAACGGCATTTATAGGATGTCGAAAACACAAAATTCAAATGTAAATTGCGTGGGATGAAGAAGACAAAAAGAGGAGCCTGGCAACTATATGTTGAAAGAATAGCTCGAATGTTAGGACTTGACAAATGTTAATATATATGCGTTTGTTACAGGAAAGTAATTAAGTCGACCAACAATACGAAACAGTTTAAAGGTACGCTCGTTGTGTGCACTAATTACTATGATACATTTCAGAAAATTACCCATCTTAGAAACCACTTTGAAAAATATCATATGTGTAGTTTTGACAAATAAAAGAATGGTATATTTATTAAATTTGTTCTTAGCCAGTGCAATGCGTTACTTTGTTGTTTTGGATTTGGAAGGAAGACATGCACCATCTCATAGGTAGTAGGGATCGCATGTACAAAGTAGCCGTTTATCATACTTTATTCAATTAACATATTACTTCACTTAACGTGTAACTGAAAGCATAAGGATCAATTCATCCTCGACCATATCCAAGTCTCGACAACTAGAGCATACAGTTGCTATGGTAGGCAATTCAGTCCGCTACCTCATCCCCCCTTTGTAGTCTTTGAACTCGTAAAGCTCTCTGCTATTGGCGGTGATAATCTCGAACCGCCATCGGCCCAACTTGTCAACTCGTAAGCCTGTTCCTGGCTATTGCTTCTTGGTAGGACCTTCCACGGCCTGTTCACCGAGCTGCCGCAAAACCAACCATTTCCGCGCTGTTCTTCTTCTTCAGGACAAGATCGCCTAGTTTAAATTGTTGCCCCTTCCTCCTTGTCTTGTCATACAGCTTCTTCTACCTTGCCTGGGCTTTCTTCAAGGACTCCAGGGCTTGATTCTGGACGATCGGGATATGCGAATCCAAGTAGTTAGCCAGTTCTTTTCTTGCGTAGTCTTGGGAGTCCAGGCTATGTCGGCCCTCGTAGGGATAACTGGATTGCGACTAAACATGGCCCCAAAAGAAAACATACTGGTTGCTGGCTTGCTGGGCCGTACGTACTGCAAAAGGTGTTGTTTCGTGATAAACCCTCTCTTGTCTCTGTGCTACCATGTGAACCTCTTTATATACTTCGTCGTTTTCCATTCGCAAATCAACTTCTTGCTCTTCTAACGATAGTCCCTCACTATGTTCATCTTCAGAAAATGCAGATCTAAATTGATCATCTGAACTTTCTTCGGATGGTTCTACTGCTGCTTCGGAAATGCAGATCTGAGTTGATGTTCTAAACTCTCTTCGACTGTCTCTAGATCAGACAGTATCAGAACTTTCGCTGCAACAATTTTTACACAATTGTGGGACGCCAGATGATATCATCCTGTTACCTTCATCATCCTCATCACCAATCTTTGCATATTTACAGTTGGCGATGCTGTGTTGCCGACTTCAATAGATGTGTTAGTATGTGTGAATTGTGCTCTTGCTAGTTTTACTCTCTACTTGCACTCCATCTAAAACCAATAAAATGCTACTCACGGTCATTAACAGTTTCGAAGTGATGTCACAAATGCTCCTTGGATTTAAGGGCTCTCATGCACACTATGCATACCGGCATCGAACTTGCGTTTCCATGTTCGTGCTCTTTATGCTGCATATAGATCTCTCTTTAACTACTAAAGTAACACAAAAAGATAGATGTGTACTTTATGTCAAAAATCCCTTCACATATTTTTGAGCTGGTTTACGTGCTATCGACAAGTTCAAGTTAAATAGTTCCAGTCTATCAACTACGGTCATATGTCTTCTCAGACTAGAACGCCTTGTAAGCCAAGACGGGCGCACTGACATTCGTATCTCCAAATGATGGTCATAACGACAACATTGCTTTGGAACAAAGGTTCTTCCTTTCATCAACACATCCCCCGAAAGGCTTGTTTAAGCCTGTCTTTCGAGAGTATCTGAAAAGTGTCTTCAGGTCGGCGGAGTTTCTGGATTTTCCTTATGTAGTGCAACCGCGATACGAAAATTTGAACCGTAGAGATGCTGTAACCTGCTCTTAGAGCCTCTCTCTGGAAATTAGTCACCTTGGTAACAGAAAATATATTAGAGTCAACCTGGTTGCGTTTGCACGATTCGAAAAAAGTTATTGGGCTCTTCTGTACGGTGTTTGCGGACCACTTTGTGCCGCCACTGCCTTGGAGAGCGTATCAATCATCGGGCGAGAGTACATGAACCTCCTTATATACATCGTCGTTTTCCATTCGCAATTCAAGATCTTGCTCTTTTGCTCCTGTTCCTTCACTGTACTCATCTTCTAAAGATGAGGGCTCTTTTGCATATTAGTCTAAGTAGCCTTTGTCGTTCTTACATCAATCCCTGCTGACTCCAGCAAAGATTTCAAATATCAAAGCGTCGCGTATGTATCGCATTTTCAGTCTTCGTTTCGTCAACATTAGCACTTTTGATCAGTTGCATATTTCGTCAGTTTGAAGTTTCCAAGTTTTTTATGGAATGCTGTTGAACATAGCGATAAGGTAACACCACATCTAACTGTTAGCTAGCTAGTGTATAGTTACATTTCGTGGTTACTGACTTGCCTAAATCTTAGCTTAGAGAAATTTTGGATGCCATTAAGTAATATGACTTTTTGGCCATAGCCAATCAGATATTTGCCGACTGTATGTTATGTTAGAGTATACCAACTTTCGTATCCATTACCCACAATTATTGACAGAAATTATACTTACAGTAAGTTCCTGGGCAGCTTAGGTCCGGGATAAAAAGCTTTAGGCAGAGAGAATCACATATTTGGGACCTGATATTCAACACATGCTTCGGAAAGAACTAGCCAGTCTCCTCTTTGGATACGTCTCTGAGCAGTAAGTTAGGATTACAACATTGATGCTGTTATAATACTGCTTCATAAAAACAGATTCCTACAGTATAGAAATGGCAATGTATTCCTGAAATATCTAGATCAATTTTAAAATTCACTGTATAGACAAATAATTTAACATAGAGACGGAGGGGCAGTATTCAAGATTAAATAGTACCATCGCCTTCCCATGCCCATGGTTACTTCTTGGCTAGACCATATTTCCAATTCTTTTTGGAAAAGAAGGAAAAGTAACTTAATCAGTAATAGATGAAGTATATTGCCAATGATAATGACCAGTCATACCTGTCGATCTAGTGCGGTCAGTAGTGCCAACAGCCCTCCCAATAAGTATGGCCGAGGCTGTCCAGGTCCAATTTTCCAAACACTGCTATTTTCTCAATGGTGCTAGTAAAGCACATTAGCAAGAAAACTATCCCAAGTTAATTATCACAGGCGCTGGTTATTAAGCTCACCTAATGTTGTCGATCTGCGGGGAAAGAAACCAGAAGCGAAGAAGTAGAGGAGAACAATATTGTCCAGCTAAGCTCGTCATAAGATGCCAAAAATGACAGATTATGTGTATGTTCAGATGCAACAGCATGTTGTCCACACCTTTTTTGCTTTCAAATTTACTGATTACATCTGCAGTTGTTTTTCGCTCTCATACGATACACTAGAGAAAAGTTTCGTGAGCTTGCTGGTAACACCCTGTAGCTCGTTCCATCAAATTGAGACTGCCAAGTATTGAAGTTGATTGGCGTTATGTCGTCACATGTAAGTCGTCTTATAGATCACGCTGAACATAAGTGACATTCGTATCTCCAGAAGATCGCCCGGACAAACGCGTACGTGAACCCCGAACATCCTCTCTAAAACTCCGCTATGGATTTATGATTTCCCTTGTTGTCATTTGGTTCGTTGCAACCATAGCATGTTAATATCCATTTTACAGATTAATTACAAGAGTTTTATGGCAGTCACTTGATTGAGCGCTTTTTTGCCGAATGAGGCTGTTCGGAATTGCTGGAAGTCATATGGTTCGACAGGTAAATAAGGGAGTTCTGACACAAAAGGAGGCCGAGCGCACGTAATTTGTCCACAGAGGAGTCTGTATAACGAACCCGCAGCGCGAAATCGCGATTGAGAAGTCTAGCAGACTTGAAGAGTGGATAAGGCAGTGTACTGCGTGCTTTATGGCTATAGAAGTTGGTTTTTATACTGGTCAGTCACCAGACTTTGATTGGCCAGGGCATGTGTAATCGAAGGAGATGAGGCTCGGTTGTTGTGATGTACATAAGGCCTTTATTAGTGGGATGGTAGTTTTGATGTCAGGCCGTCAGTTACTGGATATATCATTAGTGTTGAAATGTATTCAACGAGGCTGATATAAGTTGATAATGTAATGTCAAAACTTTTGATATTACGGTGGACGATATATAGGTCCAATGACTTCACCATGAGTCTTATATAGGCAGCAGATGAAATGTGGTACAGTTGCCTGTTAATGGCGTGTATTCAAATGATTTATATTAACAAGTATGGGAGACTTAGAATGTAACTGACTTACCATATATCAAGGTTGCCAATTCAAAAAACACAAAGTAAAATTCATGAACCTATGGTTTTTTGACATTTGTCAGTTTGTCAGAGCGGATTTCATTGGGTTTCGTTAGTAGTATCGCTGTACATCCTCATGGATGTATTATGTGCGGAGTTATAAATAAAGGCGGAGTGCCAAGATCGCTATAGGGTGAGGATGTGAAGATGTGAGGATGTGAGGATGCAAAATCCATCACCGTGTTGAGAATGTTGAGGTCGTGAGGTAGTATACGCGGAGTTACAAAATAAAAAGTTGTTGGGTGAGGCGAGGATGTGAGGGTGAGGATGTGAGAGTGAGGATGCAAATCCATTAGCATGTTGAGAACGTTGAGGTCGTGAGGTAGCATATGCGGAGTTACAAAGTTGGGTGAGGCGAGGATGTGAGGATGTGAGGGTGAGGATGTGAGGATGTGAGGATGTGAGGATGTGGCCGTGAGGCTGGACTTGAGTATGCGCGGAATTTTGAGGTAGTATGAGCGGAGTACAAATAAAGTAGCTTATAGTATATGGAAATGCCAGGGTCGCTGTGAGGTGTAGACGCGTTACGTTGTTACAGTTTTAATGCAAAGTCAAATGGCGTCTAAGACTGGATCGGCACCTATTTTTTGGAGATATGAATGTCATTTGTGTCCCAGCTGGTTTTCGAGACGTGATACTTTGCGACGACATTTGTTGGAGAAAGAAAAACTGAAAAAAGATGCAGAGTCAGCAATGGCGAAAAAACGCTGGGCAGCTGAAAGGTTAATAAATAGAAAGGCATTATCGAGGATGAAGCAACTTAATTGTTCGCTAATATACCAATAGTGCAGGAAAGGCGTATTTTCAAGACAAAATTGGAAAGAGGGGCTCATTGTTGATATGCTTTGTGTGTATGAAAGTTATAGGAGCTAAGAGAGACTTGCGGGATCATATTGAAATAGCTCATCAAAGTGAGTGAATTTGTGTGCTTAACGAAGTAGAGGATCTATGACTCAACTTCAATGTAGCTCAGAACACTGGTGAAAAGCCCACATCATGGTCTACTGACACCGAAGCCTGTAACTCTGAAAGTGATGAAAGCAATGGTGGAAATGAAGGTGAGAGTAACAAAAAATCTTCAAAGCCTGGAATCTCATTGGCCGCTGTGCATATGAGGGTAGAGTTGAAGAAAGCCACTGATATTGATAGATACAGGCTTGGTTCAAGATGGCTTGGAAGAGCAATTCAGATCGGAATATTCTGAGGCCGAGTACAGCGGAGGAAATACAGCAAAGGAACAGAATATCGAAGTTTCAATGGAAAAGGACGAAGTGTATAAAAAGGTCTACAAGATAGTGCAGAAGGCAAGACATAGTCTATCTCAAAAAAAAAATTTATTACAGTAAGTAATTGAAGATGGTAATATAAGTTTGCTATGATTATATTGTAACAACTATTTCAATAGCCCATTGAGATATGGGGTTGTGGATCTGACAGGACGTCATGCTCCTTCACAACTGTTACTGCAACCTTGGTATGAGTGGCTGCAGACCGACTTCTATAAGCACATAAGTTATCGAAGACACAAAATGTCGGAAAAAGAAATACAGATAATATTGGGATTGGTAGGTAGTAATTGCAGGAGAATGATTGACTGTCATAAGTCAGATTCAAACTGGGCATTATTATAGGAAGAGGTTACTACTAATGAGGAAGAAAAACAACTGAAAGCCTTGAGTGGAATATGGTATGTAATTAGTATTGTGCTGAAGCCGCATACTAAAAGAAGTATAAAATTGACGTTTTATGTACAATCATACGATACTTATAATTCTTAGTAACTTTTATGGGAGACGTATGTCAAGAGAAGCATCTGAGCATACGCATATACTCTATCGTTTGGCTCATTTCATATCATTCACTGAAATGGAAGGACCGCAATGGCTGGGACAATGGTGGGTTCTTAATGATTTTAATTTAATACAGCAGAAAGAAACAACGGACGAAGTAATTAAATCGAAAATTGTAGGGGGGAGATTACGCTGAACGCCTCTTCAGAGAGGAGAAACAAATCTTCCGATCCTGAAGCAAGAGCTAGAATCGGACAAAGATGTGACTATTTATTAACGTACATGGGTCACGCTATGTGTCCAGAAGTTCTTATCGGGGAGGTGTCTGGAGGAATACCAGCGGGAGCAAACTGGAAAACTTGGTACGACTTTTTGATAAAGTTGGTATTGGGCAGTAGAGATTGCATACTACGGATTATGGAGAAATGTGGAGAGCAAGGCAAGGCTACTGTGATGTACAGTTTCCAATTGACTGGTGAGCTAATGGATTCAATCAATGTGAAATGTACTATAGTCTTAACATATTTCCAGAATCAGGGTTTCGATTGACAGTGTATGCTGTTGGCTACTTTTATGGAATGTGGCGTGTGATGATGCTTGATGAGTGCTTGCTACCAAGCAGCAATGAAGACAAGGAGAGCAGGGTAGAAGCATACAGTATTTTGAAAGGTGTTATGGAAGCTGCTCATAGTGAAGCTGATGTTATAAGAAGGATGCTGAATAGCAAAGCTATAAATATGGAAAATAATCGAAGTACTTCTCGAAAACGAGGAAACGATGATAATATCTTTGTTATAGATTCGCCTAAAAAGAAGATAGAAAATTTTTCGCCTTAGCATTTGGGTTTATAAAACTTTTAGTAATAAAAATCGAACAAAGCTTCCCAATTACGGTCGTACTACGTTATTCTACATGTTTGGATCCATATGTAGCGGACATGTGGAAGAGTAGGATGATATAAAGGTGTCGCATACCTGAAAGACCAATTGGAAAGGTGTAAGTCGGACATCTCCATCCAGTTATGAGATCAAAGTCCGTAGTGAACCATCTATAGTTGACATCCTGAAATTTGATATTTATATATGGCATTTTGAGGTCTTTGTCGTAGCATAAAATGAAATCATCGTATAAACGAACTCTGAATTTTGTGGGAGAGATGGATAGTGGAAACTGAGGAGAAGACATGAAAGTGGGGCAACAAAAGTGATAGAGGAATAGTGAGGAAAAATCAAGTTCATATTATGTATGGGGTTTTGATGGTTTTTGACTTTTGGCTTTAGTTGTCAAGTTGGATATAACATAAAGGGAAACTTTTATTGGTGGAAGCACTAGCATGTAGTGAGTTCTATTGGGATGAGAGGGCTGGAGGAGAGGGTTGCGGAGTTTGGAGAGGGTTAGAAGAGAGGGTTAGCGGAGTTTGGAGAGGGTTAGATGAGAGGGTTGCGGAGTTTGGAGAGGGTTAAATGAGAGGGTTAGCGGAGTTTGGAGAGGGTTAGAAGAGAGGGTCAGCGGAGTTTGGAGAGGGTTATATGAGAGGGTTAGCGGAGTTTTAGCAATGAGAACGCGTTCTTCAATGCAGAGAGAATCTATGGAAATTGTTTGGAGATACGAATGTCATTTGTGTCCTAGTTGGTTCATCAGAAGAAGCAATCTGCGAAGACATTTGGAGACGGTAGAAAATTTGAAATTCAATGCGGCAGATATAGTGAATAAGAACCATCCAGTTCCAAGGTATGTTTAAAGGAATGAAATTATTGTTATTGAAGAGGTAGCTCATGATGTTGTTATAGTCCGGGAAAGAAGTTTAGACAGGACAAACTTAAAAGGCCAGGCGCGATGCTTATATGTTTGCTATGTATGAAGGTCATAGGAACTAAGATGGATTTGTGCCAGCATTTTGAAACTGATCACGAACGTGAGTGTGTACATATATATCAATAGAGCAAAAAGAATGATACTTAATTTTTGGAAATCAGTACAAAGTAGTAAGAAAAACGGGAAAGCGTGGTCTACGGACACTGAAGCAGGGAATACGGAGAGTGATTATGTTGATAGTGAGAATGAAGGTAAAAGTAGTTTGTAATGCAGTATGGCGATAAGTCAGATCTAAACATACGAATGTCAAATTTGGTGTTAAAAGTTTCATATTGATAGATGCGGCTTTTACTGAAGATAGCTTGGAAGAGCAATTCAGATCCGAATTTTCGGAGGTTGAATATGGTGGAGGAAATGCAGCAAAGGAAAAAAATATTGAACTGGGAATAGAGAAGGAAGAAGTATACAAGGAGATACGCATATTAGTGCAGAAGACAAGGCAGAATCTGTCGCAAAAGAAGAATATATTACAGTAAGTAGACTTATATCAACCATTACAATGAATGCTAGAGTTAAAGTTCCATAGTCCAATGCGATATGGTGTAGTAGATTTGACAAGCCGTCATGCTCCTTCGCATTTGGTGCTGCAACCCTGGTACGAGTGGCTACAAAACGATTTCTATAAAGATTTGACTTATCGGCGACATGTATTATGTGAAAGAGAGAAACGTTTGATATTAGCAATGGTTAGTGATGGTAATAGATGTAGACTTAATGTAATTTATAGATCGTTTTGACTTGAATACGTTTAATAGGAGGAAGATGCTGTTACTGATGAAGAAAAGCTACTGAAGTTATTGGGGCAAACATGGTAAGGATAATTTTAGATAATATGCCATGTTTAAGTATCATTATTGAATTATGTTATTCACTGTGTTGTGTCATTTTTATCAACGAAATGAACAAGTGATTTTCACGGTGAACGTGTATCAGAGGTTGCTTCAGAACATACACATATAATTAATCACTTCGCGCATTTCATAAAATTTGCTGAGCTCAAAGGCCAGCAATGGCGTGCAGAATGGTAAGCGATAATCTGAGATTTGACAGGGATGTAAACGGGAACCATAATACATAAAATTTAGGGGCGAGACGACATTGAATGCTTCATCAGAAAGGAGAAACAAGTCTAGCGATCCGGAAGTGCGAGCGAGACTTGGACAAAGGTGTGATTACTTGCTGACATACAAGGGTCATGCTATGTATCCAGAAGTACTAATTGGGGAAGTTTCTGGAGGGATACCTGCGGGGGCAAATTGGAAGACTTGGTACGACTTTTTAATGAAGTTGGTATTAGGCAGTCGTGATTGCATTCTGCGTATAATTGAGAGATGCGGAGAGCAAGGCAAAACTACTGTGATGTATAGCTTTCAGTTGAGTGGTAAGTTGAAGATTTTAATAGTCTATGAAAGAGCTGTAGTCTAAGAAGGATGAAAAATAGGGTTCCGGCTGACAGTATACGCTGTTGGTTTCTTTCATGGTATGTGGCGTGTCATGATGCTGGATGAGTGCTTTCTGCCAAGTAGCAATGAAGACAAGGAGAGTAGAATAGAAGTCTACAGTGTATTGAAGGGTCTCATGACAGCTGCATGTAGAGAAGCAAACGTAATAAGAAGGATGTTGAACGACAATGCTTATGGCCTGGAAAAACGTTCTGGTAGCTTCTCTCGTAAGCAGGAGAAAGAAGACGATATATTTATTATAAATTCACCTAAGAAAAAGTTAGAAGTTTTTTCACCTTAAATATTGTAAGCTGCTCGACCTGAAAATAATCTATATTAGCTTCAGATAATACATATATATTTGGAGTGGCATTGCTATTCTAATATATTGATAGCAAGAACTTTCAGCAACTGAGACAACTGTGACAATTGTTATAGAAGATAGAAGAAGATCACGTGATATTAGGACGTTTCGAATAGCGAAAATAGCTAAAGTGGGCAACTGTGCCAAGTGATAGCAGTGATAGGCAGACAATCTATAATAGCAAACATCTCATTGTCGCTACGTGTATAGGATAAAAAATCGCCGAAAGAGAAATGGAATTATGACAGTTTATGGTAAAACACTCATTGTCGCTACTATCTCTTACAGACAGAAAAATTACAAGTTGTAAAAGAGAATAGGAGAGGTGTTCTCATAAGAGAACAAATCTATCCAACAAGAGCTTAATCTCAGCGGATCGTACCAACAAGGGTACTCTG